>CAUYQG010060476.1:0-18032 GCA_963574415.1 Tarsius wallacei | reverse complement strand
TTGTGCTGTTTTTTTCCTCCCTACTTTTTCCTTTCCTCCATGTCACCATCTTCTTTAATTCTGTTCTTCAATGGTGGAGGGGTTGCTTTTACTTCTGTTTGTTCAATCTCCTATTCTTCTCTATGTATATCCTCTGACTTTGTTCGATTCTGGACTTGCACTGTTGATTGGGGGTGGTCCCTTTTTACACTTTTGGGATTTATTTGTGGGGCAGGAGCTGTGATTCAAAATCTATCTGCAGGTCCTGGTATCTGGTATCTGCCGACAGGTGTGTGGATAATCTGAAACCCACTTCCCACTGTCTTGGAATCTTTCCATGCAGTGGGATTGTAGGTTTACTCCCTGAAATAAAATGAGATTAACAGAGGGAAGTTAATGGAGCAGACAGTGTGGGGGAGAGGGGGGTCGAAAGAGAGAAGGGTAAGGGGGAGAACAGATGGGTATACTAACAAATGGAGAGAGAGAGACAAAAACTGAAACAGATAAAAACAGTAGACCACGGCTACAAACTGATCAATTCCGATACAAAAAAACCCCTAAAACATACATTGATGCTAACATACAAGCTAACCAATCTTCTTATTGGTGTGTTATTCCTCTCTATAAAGATATGCTTTACAGAGAGAAGAAAAGGAAAAAGAAAGAAAAAAAATGAAATAGAAAATAAAACAAATGGAAAAAATAAATAAATAAATAAATTTTTAAAAAAGGGGCCGAAACAAAAGGAATAGAATAGAGTTAGCAAACTAACAGAACCAGTCAAGCACACTTTGAGACTTTTCGTTTAAGTTCAATGTCTTTTCAGCTCTGATTTCTGGCTGTTTTTTCAGGCTGCTAAGTTTGTTCACATGGTCAGTTTCCCCTTTTGGTGTTGTTACCTTGAGTTGCCAGCAGGCGGTGCTATCTCACGGCTCCAGATGATCTTTATCTCAGCTGCTCATCCCACTGGGAGGGAGCCAGAAAGGCAGCCAGAAAGAAGCCGGGGATGAAAGCCTGGCCCCAAGGCACACAGGAGGAGATCCAAGGCTCAGCCGGAGGTCACAGAGGCAGTAGTGGTGGCGGGCATGCCGGGGTTCCAAGGTGCAAAGGCGCGGATTACCTCAGACACAGGCGGCGGTGGCGGTGGCCCCGGATGCCCAGACTGCGGCGGCATGGGGGGTTCCGGATGGCGGCAGCTGCAGTGGCAAGGGTGGCAGGGGCTACTGTGATGCTTCTGAGGTATCAGTGGCCGAGTTCCGTGTGAAGGGCAGGCGCCCAGGGAGAGAGCCCGAGTCTTTCTGTGTCCTCTTTCGCGGAGGTCTCACAGACCAAGCTGCCCCATCGCCATCTTGCCGGAAGTCCCCGAGAAGGACGGATATTAGCCACTACCATAATGATAGAACAAATAAATGCTCTTTTCTGTTGAAATTTATTATTTTCATTGATGCTGTCTTGTGAAAGACTTAGAGAGTCTTCATCAGATTAAAATAAAAATGTTCTTTATTGCCTTGTCCCAAGGGCTGATTCATTTGCCAACTCTCCTGATTGTTGGAGTTGGGTCCAGTCTACTGGTTTGACTATTCTCATTGGATATTTGTACTTCTACCTCTACTGGGAAAGGTTATACTCTTAAAAACTTTTATAGATTATTTTGTATAATTTCTATTTTTGGTTCTGAATATTTATAAAGGTAAAGTAGCCACATTTGAATGTCAGATTAGCCATCTGAAGTGTCTAAACGCTTAATTAACATGATATTTATAATTATTTTTCTCCATTAAACACTGACATTTGAATGTTTGAGTATATGGTTTAAGAATTCAACATTTTAATAAGGTACTGCAGTCCCATAAATTTGGCACATTGATGCTTTATATGTTTCTCTCCGTACCACCATAATTATGGATATGTATGCTTCTGTTCCGATAAATCCATTTGCTAAGTAGTGTTTGTTAAGTGTTGTTGGAGAAGGAATTTGAAAGGTATGGTTTTTTTGAGATAGGGACTGTATTCTAAGGAAAGACTTAAGCTATATATACATAAATAAAGGAGGGATACATAGTAAGCACTTTATTATTGTTATCCCTAAGGAATGGAAAGGAGGAATACTATTAACTTTACTTAAATTTTTAATTGGTGAGTTGGCAGATACAGATTAGCATCACTTATTACTCGTTGTTTCAGGCTCCAGGCTCTCTTGTGGCCTCCAATCTGAACTCTCTATAGCTGTGTCCCAAGCGTGTCTCTTTAGACCTCGCTTTTTCCCGAATTCATTTACTTTTACACCAGACATTTTCATCCAGATTACCACGGTTGCTTTGGACACAATACATCCCTAAACTCATCATCCCTTCAGTCAGAATGCAGTTTACCTTCTGTACTTATTACGTTTTTGCAAATAGCATCACCATCTTTAGATTCACTTGAATTTAAAACATAAGCGTTTTCTGGGTTGCATCACCTCTGGATTGTTCTGGCCGGCTAACCAGGAAGCCAAGTAACATTGGTCCATTCTGTTCCATTTTTCATAAAACTCATTCTGCAATTTTGGCCCTCAATGCCTTCTGCTTGGAGAATGTCCCTGCTTGTTCTGGCTGCTCTCATGCTGCCCAATCCTTCCTGCACACGAGAGCCAAATGCGTCATCTTCGGCTTGTTCAACCTTGTTCTCCACAATCACTCCCTTCCTGGTCGCCAGCTCAGAAACCTTCAATGACTCCCATTGTCTACTGAAGTTTTTTTTTTTTTTTTGAGTTGGAGTCTCACTCTGTCACCCAAGCTGGAGTGCAGTGGCATACTCACGTCCATCCCAGCATCGACCTACTGGGCTTCACTGATCCTTTGTCTCAGTCTTCCAGGTAGCCAGAACTACAGGTGCACTCTACCATGCCTGGCTAATTTTTTGATTTATTGTAGAGAAGAGGTCTCGCCAATTGCCTGGGCTGGTCTTGAACCCGCGGGCTCAGACAATCCTCTTGCCTCAGCCTCCCAAAGTGCTGGGATTTCTGGTTGAGCCACCTTGCCTGGCCATCTACTGAAGTTTTAATGTTTACACCTGACAATCAGGTTTTCAAGGATATGGACTTAGCTTTATCTCCTCCTTCCATACCGTTCTCCCTCAATCTCTCTTTTCTCCAAATAGTTTTGAAATACTATAAAAGCCTCTGTATGTTGATAAACAAGACAAACTTTATGCTTGCTATTGTAGGTTGTATATTTTAAAGAGAGCTTCAAATATAAGCAATTCAAGTCACGCAGGATAAATGATTTGAAAAGAGGAGTGTGGGGGCAGTCAAAGGATGCAAGGGAACCCCAACTAACTAAGCAGGCTGACTTTTCTGAAGAAAGGGCACTTAATCTGAAATGTGCAAACTTTAATTAGTGGAAGAAAGTGCTTAGTCTACCTTGCATTTTAGAATGTGTGTTCAGGTTGCAGTGTGGATAAACGATTTGGAGTCATGGATCTCAAACTCCCTTGTGGGTCAGAATCTTCTGGATGGCTTGTTAGAACACCATTGCTGGACCCCACTTCTAAGTAGATCTGGGGAGATCCTGATAATCTGCATTTCTTTTTTTAGAAAATCTTACTGTTGATTTTATTTTTATTTATTTGTTTTTTTTTAATTATAAAGATGTGGGGTACAATTCAGGGTTAGGTATACAAATGTTGATTATGCAGGTACCCTTGTTGATGAAGTATGCCCCTCCCTCCCCTAGCAGTTTCCCTCAACTGCCAATCCCACTCCCCATCCCCCGACAGTTTCCCATTACTGCAAATCCCTTTCTTATAGTATTATGATAATTGTTCAATGTTCACTTATGAGTGAGAACATATGGTACTCTGTTCTTTGTTTCTGTGATAGATGATAATCTGCATTTCTAACAAGCTCCCAAGGAATACTGCCACTGATCTTGAGACCATACTTTGAGGACCATGGTTCTGGGGGAAGCAAGACTAGAGGCTTCAGGGTTAAACAGGAGGCTGTTTATTATGCCAGGTAAACAAGGAGGGTGACCTGGACTATAGGACAGGCAGAGATGGTAGATATAAGGGGGAAATCTGAGAGATACATATGGGAGTTAGGCACACCTAGACTTGGGTGTGGTATGGGAGGGATGGAATATTGGGGGGAGTGAAAGGAAGCAGTCAAGGATGGCACCCAATTTTTTGCATAAGCCCCAGGGTGGATTAAGTGCTCTTTGCTGAGGAAAGGGATCCAGGAGGAGAAGCACCATTAGGACAGAAGGTACAGAGTTCAGTTTGGGGTAAAATATGCTGCTTTGGTTAAGAATGTAGGCTCTGAAGTCAGATTTTCTGGGTGTGAGCACCAGCTTTGCTCTCTCCCAGCTAAAGAACCTCAAACAAATTCTACAACCTTAATGCATTGTAGTTTCCTCATTTTAACACTGTGACAAAAATAGTACCCATCTCATAAGATTGTGTGAGGACTGGATAAAATACTATATGTAAAATGTTTGTAACAGTCTCTGGCATATAGTTTATATTCAATGATAATTATTGTGAGCAATTTCTTTTACAGACATTGGTTTTTCCAAACTAATTTTATTGTTTCCTGAAGGCTTTCTATCCCATGCTTTTCTTTTTGCTTCACTTACTCTGGCTTCCTTTCCTAGACTTTCTTCTCACCGTTCCTGCCTACTACTGTATGGTCAATCATACTTGTGGTCAGAGTCCACATCAAATGCTGCTTCTTCCATGAAGCCTGTCCAATTGCTCTCAGGCACCATGATATTTGGACTCTTAGCTCCCACCTCCCATCATCTGTAATCTTATTTTAGAACAAAGCACTTTCAACCCTGTGTTCTGATCATTTTTACATGTCTCACTTCCCCACACTGACAATGATAAGCTTTGTCATGTTTTGTGACTTTCATTTATACACAAGCTCACTTGCTAAGTGGATTCGGAAATTAGTTTGTCAACATTGTATGTTGCTGCTGCTTTTAATTTTCATATACATTTGTATTTAAAGTTGAGGATACTGTTATAGTGTCCTTGCACTTAATAAATCACATCTACATCCATAGATACATGGACTTATTTGTGGTTTGTTAATTCATAGTAATTCATTATATAAACACATGCTGTATGGTATTGTTTTTTCCTCTTTGGGGAAAACTATTTTGAAGCAAACGAGAGTACTTAAAATCAGTACTGCCTTCTAGTACAAAAAGACAATCCACATTTTAAAAAATTAAGCAGGGATATTTCTCTTTCCCTCTGTACACATGCACAAACACACACATGCTTTCAATAATTTGCAATACTCAGTTCTGTTTGATCTGCTTCAGTGGCATTTCAACATGTTCTACATATGGCATGTGCTTCCTATGAAAGAAGCTTGTTCTTACCACTCTGCTTTATTTCTATGAACTAATATATTCCAGAATGTCTTTTATTACCAAACAAACTGGAATAAATCCAGAGCACTTACCAAGAAATAGTCCTTAATCATCATTTTCCTTGAGGAGGGTATAAGTGGATTATAGCACTAAAAACAGGAAATACTTTGGAAATTGCTAAAAATTAGTGTGGGAAAATTATAACACAAAATATTATGCTTTTAAAGTTCTTTCTGAAGATCATATTTTAGGGAAGGAAACAATAATAAGAATATTTTTTATCTTGAATTGAATTATTAGATTATCTCTTTAGAATGATAAACCTACCCTATTAAATGCAAACTCTTCACTTTCTTGTGGCAAAAAGATCAGACATAAACTGGTACAATTTATGATTAAAGAACGTGTTTTCCTATCGGACTTGTGCCACATTCACTATTAAAAATACACAGTGTCCTAAAATAACTTCTTCATATACCTATGGGTTGTCCTTTCTTTTTATATCTGGGAAGCCTCAACTTTCTTGGACATGGAATGTTTATTTCACGCCTTTCACAACTTTCCCAGCAAATACTCCCCTGCTCACATGCACCTTTTCTCTCAATGTTAGGTGTTGCCTGTTAAAGGGATTTGTGTAACAAGGCCTGAAAAGTTTGGGAAAAGCCAGGACCAGTTTCTTGGGGCATCATTTTAAACACTGTTTCTCAAATTTCTTACATTCACCTACCGTCTTTGGGAGTTCATATCTGGGGCTGCGGTCCACGCAGTATATGTCAGCTGAGCAACAACAAAGCTTACCTTACTTCAGACTTCTCGTTAGAAATAATATTGTGAAATTGTGCATCTGATGCTAAGTATATATATAAAATGAATGTAAATAGGTATATAATCATTACAATGAAAGGTTATCACCCAGTACCAGCTAAGTAGGTTTGTGTACACAGTGGTCTGTTTACCACATTTGAGGAAACACTGATCATGGCAGAGCATGGCCAGATCTTCCTTGCCCTCCTGGGACCCAACCAGCTCACATCCCGAGTGACGCCTGCCATCCATGCCAAGTTCTTTCTCCCTCATTAACCACAGCAGCCTCAGCCCAGGCATAACTTCTCTCTCTGGTTGATTCCTTCTGCCTGCCCCTCGCTGATATGGTTTCCCTCCCGGCTAATGTCGCTACTGAAATCACACTTACACAGTTTGATGTTTTAATTTTAACAATGTCCCTTCCCTTCTTTTCCCTTTACCAGGAGGGTCTCCATGGCCCTCATTCCCAACTCCTTTCCCCATAGGGATATTATACATCTCATTATTTTATCTTTCCTGGGATACAGGACATTGGAACATGTAAGAACTTGGTCCTGTTCCTAACTTTGAGCAGTTAACTGGTGGTGCCTTTCCCCCTTTACTTACTAAACTTTTTTGTACATGTTATTTCAACAGTAAGAGGAACCCTGTGGTCTGTGTGACATCGGAAAAACCTAGGTGAATTTTTCTTCTTCACCCATATGGGCCAAATGGATTCTCTCATTGACTCCTTAGAATAGGCCCTGCTTTCCTAAAATGCATTTACTACTGTTGTGTACACAATGTGAATACTTTGCTCTGTAGTAATGTGCTACTTTCTGTTGCATTATCCAACAGTTCCTGTCACAAATATGGGGCACCTGAGGCATGCAAGGCAGTATGCAGTATGTGTCAGTTGGGCAACAACAAAGCTTATCTACTTCAGACTTCTTGTAAGCAATGATATAGTGACATTGTGCATCTGATGCTAGGTATATATTTAAAATGCATGGGAATAGGTATATAACCATTACAATGAAAATATCTCCCTCAGTACCAGCTAAGTATGCTTGTGTCCACAGTGATCTGTTTACCACATTTAGGGAGACACTGATCATAGCAACAGCATGGCCAGATCCTCCCTGTCCTACTGCATGTCATGCAACAATAGATAGGAAACAATTCCTGTTCTCAATAGTCCCTGTTGGAAACAGCACTTTTTGTAACTAGACAGAAATCTGATTGGACATCACCACCATCGTTTTTTGTTCTCTGTTAATCTTTGTAAAGGGATTTGCTTTTTATCATAGTGAGTGAAGAAAACAAAGCCTTGCCAGGACAATGATAGCATCTAAAGATTATTGAAAATGTGGACTGACTCAAGCTAATTGTTTGCAAGATGTCAAGCAGATGTTGAGGAACACTATGTTTCCCTTTAAAATTTAAAATATCGTGCAATATTCCTGTGAGTCCATTGTAGCATCCTTGAATATCTTGAACCACATTTTGGGACCTCTGGGCATTTTAAATAAACAAATTATCAGGAATATAAGCTCTCACAAGCCTTAAAATATTTTATTTTTGTTGTTATTTAGCAACTCATACAACTTGCCATCCATTCAATTTAAAAGTAGTATTCTATCTCTATATACTCTATATGCTTTTCTTACATTACATATGCATTACTACATGCATAATCCTTGGAAAAAGCTGGTTGCCACTGCTGATTGTTAGGTCAGAAACTTGGATACTTTATTTTATCCAGATAACTATGCAACAGTAAAATATTTTTCTTGGCTATCTCTAGTAAAAATGGCCTAACATGTTGTCTTCTTTCTGTGACCAGCTACACATACATGCATGTACACACACACACACACACACACACACTGCCCTCTATTCCTCTCCCTTTGCTTCCAGCTTGTCAGAATGATGGAGATCTTACCCTGCTCTTTTCAGGGTAAGGTTTCAACCTCACTAAGATGGGAATACTTGAGTGATTGCTGCAGAACAGGATTGAAGGGGCACCTTCTTTTCTCCCTTGATGCCCTCAGCTACCTCCTTTCTTTGAGTCCCTGCAGGTCAATGCTGAGATAGGTGCCCCCCTCAACCACCTGCCCAGCAGAACCCCTGGTTTGTAACATGACTGGGAGCATGTGCTTCCTGGCAGTGGATGGTCATTGTTTATTATGTAACTCATGAGGATCCCATGAAGAATGGGTGTGTGCTCCTTTACTGGCACTTATGGACAGTTGCTCTGTCTAGTAGATGTATAGGTAGTGGTAGCATTTAATAAGAGTAACATAATTTCTATGCACAGCATTAATGTAATTCCTCTGTTTGCTAGTATAGTTGGTGGTATGATAGTACATCGTCTGGGAGGTGTGGGAAGATGGGCTTCGGGGTTCTAAACTCCGCTAGACCATATTACTGTCTAGTGGTTAATAAATAAACCTGTATTATAAAAGAAGATAAAAATACATGAAATTCTAATAAGTATGTTGACCTAAATAACACAGAGAGAGGCTCTCTAAAAGACATTTATTCAGGAATAGTGTATTGCAATAGAAATATGCATGCCATGTCCATTTTCAGGAAAGATAAGGAAGACAAAGATTTTTAAAGGAAAAAAAATGAGAAAGATTGTATAATTGTAATAATTTAGTTACAAAGATCAATAGCAAGAGTGATGCTAGTATGAAGGTGGACAGACAGATGATGGGCAGATGTTGTTGCAGAAGTATATTTTGTGTAAAATTGTGATGGCCTTTGCTCAAGGTTGCAGATGTTGTTGCAGAAGTATATTTTGTGTAAAATTGTGATGGCTTTTGCTCAAGGTTGCGCTTTTGGCAGTCTTTTTCATTATTAGGTATAGGAGTATATGCATAAGCCTCTCTTTATGATCTCCCTTGGTCTATTTGTCAGGGTTTTCTTAACACTAGTGACTTTATTTTGAATCTGACAACTTGCACAAGTACATGTTTTTTAGAATATAATTTCCTATGAGTTTTCTGTAAGGTATAATGTTATTTGTAATAATGAATTCTAGAAACAAACTAATGCTAGGTTAAATGAAACCTAACAGGTTTCTTTATTACAGAAATTCTCAGAGTCCTTAATATACAAATATAAATGACCAAGCTTCCAAAGGGGGCCAT
Organism: Tarsius wallacei; assembly: GCA_963574415.1. NCBI lineage: Eukaryota > Metazoa > Chordata > Mammalia > Primates > Tarsiidae > Tarsius > Tarsius wallacei. The sequence continues at coordinate 8,749 of CAUYQG010060476.1, read as the reverse complement.
GTTGTTCAATATTTTCCAAACTTAATTTATTTGAGAAACTTTTACTTGAAAAACAAATCTGATTGATGCTCACAGAATATATATTGGAAGAAGTGTTTTCTTAAAGTTGGGCCCTGATTTTAGGAGGCAAATGTTTAGACTTTTTCTGCTGCACTTTCTTGTTGTTTAAATGGAGATAATCACTCCTATCTGTCGAAGACTCAGGAAGCCTGTCAGGTCAGTTGGGTTTCCACAAGCACAATACAACTTTTTAAGCATAATGTGGGGTCCAAGACCCTTGGCACCCTAATGGCTCACTGAAAAATCACTGACATAAGGCAGACTGATTAATAAGAGAAAAGGCACTGAGTTTATTTTACATATATACACAGCAGTCTTCAGAATGAAGACCTAGAGATACAAGGAAAATTGTCCACTTTTATGCTTGGGCTCAACAAAGTATGAACAGCTATGTAGACAAAAAGGATATGACTTAATGCTAACAGACTAAGTAGGGGACATCAGCATGATCTGTTTAGATCCTTCTTGGCCTCTCTGAGCATGCGTTACTTCCTTCTGAATATGGACAGGGTCCTCTCTAGAGTGAGAGGTCATATGATCTACCATCAACAAGGTAGGTCAGATAATTCTTTTATGGGCAATTTTTACATAGAATATATTTAGGTTTTATGGTTGACTTTTGGAAAAAGGGATTCTATGACCAACATTGGGGAAGAGGGAATCTATTTTTTATGGTTTGGAGGAGAATTGTATTGAGAGATAGGAGGGCAGGAGAAGGCCAGAGAAAACCTTTTGCTCCTTAGGCTGCTATTGAGACCTTCATTTTTGGGTATCATTTTCTGAGCTGCAACAATAAGGTATAACTTTGTTGTCCAAGATCAGTTAAGAACTTTTGCTAATGTCCAATGACAAAAAGATTTTTAAAAAATGATCTCTAGCTACACAGTCAAAAATCCTTAAAAAATTAAATGGCTGGGCATGGTGACTCATGTCTGTAATCCCAGCACTTTGGAAGGCTGAAGCAGGAAGATTGCTGGAGCCCAGGAGTTCAATACCAGCTTAGGCAACATAGTAAGATCTCATCTTAAAAAAAGAAAAAAACAAAACATTTGGGGAACTTCAAGATGGCTATGGAGTTGGTCAGAGTATGTGAGTGTTTGCATAGGTGAGTGTGTGTAACAATGAATTATTGGTATGCAAGTATGAGTGCAAGTAGGTGTGTCAGTGTCTAACTGAGTGAGGATGTGAGAACAAATGGCCTGGGCTGTCCTGCTGAGGCAGCTGCTGTGTGCGATGCTGCTTGGATTCCAGCACTTTTTGTGGCACAGAGGCAGGCACTGTTTTTGGGACCCTGAAGAAAGCAGTGGGGATCAGCTGCTGCTCAGTGCCTGAAGTTCAACCCACCACCATAACTTTGGTGCCAGGTTGAACACTGGCAGCGGGGACCATGGAGAAAATGCAGCAAGGGAATCATCACACAGAAGCACCACCACCATCTTTGTCCTGAAACCTTGACAGAGATGTGCTTCTGATTGCCTATTTGAGCACCAGAGCTGTCTCCTGAGACTGAGGGATGAATTCTGAACCTCTCTGAGGTTGATCACCATTAACTAAGAGAGAATACCCCACGTGCATTACCCCTGGAGAAACAGGACTGGCATGGAGTCCCGTTGCCTTATTTCCCACACTGGACCATTCATTGGACTATGGTGCAATTGCAGAAGGATCTCTCCCACAGCAGATAGGTAGGGATGAGTTTTGAACTGATTCAATCCCCTTCCCCCAGTGGTCTGTGAGGCATCAGATTCACATGGAGAGCAGCCTGATTGGCATACATGGAGATGGTTGAACATAAGGAGATCTTCTGGGGGCAGTCCAAGCCTCTCCCTGACTGCACAGTGGGCAGGAGGGTGGTTCTAGAGGCCTGAGCCCCCTCACTTCTGTTGTGAACCAAAGCAGTGGTGCTTGGGTCACGGTGGCAAAAAAAAGGAACCCAAAGTTTCAGAAACTGCTACAAAAGAGTACTCAAGAATCACAAAAGTTTTTTTTGTTTGTTTGTTTTCTTTTTTCTTACTCTCTTTCTTTATAGTGGTATGAGTGTCTGTGTGTTTTGTTTTGTTTCTTTTCCTTCTCCTTTTTTGCATAAATATATGAGGGTAAATATGTCTTCATATTGTCAATTTAAGTTTTTTCATTATTTGTTTGTTTGTCTGTCTGTTTGTTGGCTTGTTTGTTTCTCCTTTTCTATTTCTTTCTCTTCATAGTCTTTTCTTGTCCTTCCTCTCTTTATCAGTTCTTTTCCTTTCCTTATGTTATTTTGTACTCAGGGGATATACATCCATTCTCATCTCATGGACATATTGTGAGGTGGTAGGAAGTGGATCCCAGGGGGCCTACACCCCAGTCAGTGATCATTGTGATCTGCAGAAAACTTCTGACTCTCGGCTCCTCCCATTATACTTTATTCAAATCTCAAAACTGCAGAAAGAGAGCACAGTCCCCCACCTCAAGCCTGGCTTCAAAATTGAATGAATTCATAGGCTCCGCATAGGGAAGAATAGGGGGTTGAGCAACAGAATTGATACCTACTCCTTTTCTAATTGTGCAACAGAACTAAAGAGAAAAAAATCCATCACAAATAAAGAAAAATCAACCCACAGAAACCTAAAAAGATAGTGCCTGAGAATACAGACCTCAGAACTCAAACAATAAAGAGTTCCCTGAATGACTGGTCTCAGATCACAAATGCAGAGATAAAAAATGATTGGAGAGGATGAATAAGAATCAAAAGAGGAAAGAAGAAAAAAATAAAAGAAATCATAACAGAGATGATGGCCATAAAAAATACCATCTGTGAAATAAATAACAAACTGACAAGCTTGAAAAGCAGAATTAACCAAGCAGAAGAAAGAATTTCAGAGCTTAAAGACTAAAATATGGAACTAATCCAATCTGTTAGAAACAAAGAAAGGAAGCTCAAAAAGTCAGAAAAAAGCTTCCAAGAGATATGTGATTATAGTAAGAGGCCAAATTTATGCCTGATCAGTATACCTGAGGCAGAAAGGGAGACAGAGAACACCTTGGAACAAACATTCCATGAGGTTATCCAAGAAAAAAATCCCTTATCTCATTAGAGATGTGACCATCCAGACATAAGAGATTCAGAGAACCCTGCATGGCATCAAATAGGAAGACCAACTCTTAGACACATAGTAATTCACTTACACAAAGTAGATATAAAAGTAAAAATACTAAAGGCAGCAAGAGAGGAAGGTCAGACTACCTACTGGGAAAGATCAATTTGAATAGCAGCAGAATTACCTACAGAAACAATACAAGCTAGAAAGACCTGAGGTCCAATCTCCAAAGTTCTCAAAGACAAACAATTTCAAATGAAAATTTTCTACCCAGATAAGTCAAACTTCATCATTGATGGAAAATTAAAATCCTTCCCAGACATTCAGTCCCTAAGAGATTATGCTGCTTCAAGACCAGCTCTATAAGAGATGCTTAACAAGGTATTAAGCATAGAAGAAAGGAAAAAAAAAAAAAAGGTAATGACTATGCACTTTACAAGAATACAGGAAAACAGAATCAACAAGACATATATTGCAACTGCATAATTTTAAAAAACACATATATCAACTCAAAAGTTAAAAGAAAACAAATTAAAAATTGTTATAAGAGCCTTATGACAAGAATAAACCCTCACATTTCAATAATCAGTTTGAATGTGAATAGATTAAATGCGCAATTGAAAAGACTTAGAATAGCAAAAAGGATAAAATAGCATGACCCAATAATATTCTGCCTCCAGGAAACACATTCCACTACAAAGGACAACCAGAGACTCAGAGTTAGAGGATGCAAAACAAAATTTTAGGTGAGCAGAAAACAAAAAAAGTAGGAGTCATGATGTTAATATTAGACAAAACCATCAAGCTATCACAAATTTTAAAAGATAAGGAAGGACACTACATAATGATAAAAGGTCAATCAATGAAAAGAAAATATCCATCCTAAACATAATGCACCCAACACAGCAGCACCAGGTTTTATAAAGCAACTACCAAGTAAACTAAAGAAAGGCATCTATCATAACTGGGGTAAAAATAACCCACTAACAACCCTAAATAGATCATTAAGGCAAAAAGTCAATAAGGAGACCCAGAACCTCAACTTGGTTCTTGACAAAATGGACTTAATAGATACCTACAGCACACTTCACTCAACAGCATACATTATATTCATCACCACATAAAACATACTCCAAGGTTGACAACAGTCTTGGTCATAAATCAAGCATAGACAAATATCATAATATCAAAATACTACCATGCACCTTCTCAGACCACAGTGGAAAAAAAATAAGCATCACTACCAACGAGTTCCCTCCAAAACACACAAAATCATGGACTAAACAGCATAATGCTGAACAACTCCTGGGTCAACACAGAAATCAAAACAGAATTAAAAGATTCTTGGAAACAAATGAAAACAAAGACACATCTTGCCAAAATCTTGAATTATCCACCATGATCAAGTAGGCTTCATTCCAGGGATGTAGGGCTGGTTCAACATCTGCAAGACCATACATGTTATTATTTACATCAATGGATGTAAAAATAAGAATCACATGATTATACTATTAGATGCAGAAAAAGCTTTTGACAAAATCCTGCATCCCTTCTTGATAAAAACCTTTGAACATCTGGGCATAGAGGTAACATTCTGCAAAATAGTAAGAGTCATCCATAATAAACTCACAGCCAACATATTGCTAAACAACCAGATTTTGGAAGCATTTTCCCATGAAAACTGGAGCAAGACAAACCTGCCCACTCTACCCCTCCTGTTTAACATTGTGTTGGAAGTCCTAGCTACAGCAATCAGACAAGAGAAGGAAATCAGGGATATCCAGAAAAGGAAAAGAGAAAGTTAAGCTATCCCTCTTTGCTGACAATATGATCCTATGCCTGCAAAATCCAAGGGAGTCTGTCAAAAACCTCCTTGCACTGATAAAAAACTTTGACAGAGCCTCAGGGTACAAAATAAATATGCAAAAGACAGACAGTTGCAGTCTTATACACCAACAACAAACAGACAGAGAACCAAATATAAAGCACACTTCCATTTACAATCACCACACCAAAAAAATGAAATGCCTTGACATCTTCCTAACCAGAGAAATGAAAGACCTTTACAATGAAAACTACAAAACACTGTTCAAATAAATCAAATAAGACACAAACAGAAAAATATTCCTTGCTCATTAATTGGAAGAATCAACATTGTTAAGATGTCCATTTTACCCAAGGCAATGAACAGATTCAACACAATTCCCATTAAATTACCAAAAACATTTTACTCAGATCTGGAAATGATAATACAAAAATTCAGGTGGAAACAAAAACGACCATGAATAGCTAAAACATTCCTCAGTAAAATGAACAATGTGGGAGGTATCACTCTCCCAGACTTTAAACTTTATTATAGGGCTACATTAATCAAAACAGCCTGGTATTGGTACAAGAACAGGCATATAGACCAATGGAACTGAATAGAGATTCCTGAAGCAAAACCTCAATTTCTCAATCAACTCACCTTTGTCAAAGCCTTCACCGACAACACTGGAGAAAAGTGAACCTATTCAGTAAATGATGCTGGGAAACTGACTGATCACATGTAGAAGAATGAAACAGGACCCCTACCTATCACCACACACAAAAATCAGCTCTAAATGGATTAAAGGCCTACATGTAAAAATCTCAAACTATAAGAATCTTAGAAAATGCAGGAGACAGTTTTATAGACATTGGAAGCTAACCAATTCCTGATCATACCCTCAAAAGCCCATGCCATAACAGAACAAGAACCACATGAATATATTATTAACAGGTAAGATAGTCAAGTGAGAATTCATCAAGTTGAAAAGCTTTTGCACAACAAAAGAAACCATTGAGAGAACAGGGAGGCAGCCCACAGAATAGGAAAAAATATTTTGCTGACTATCTATTTGACAAAGCCCTAACATCCAGCATCTACAAGGAACTTGAATGTGCTGAAGGAAAAAAAAAAAAAACCAAACAGCCCTATTAAAAAGTGGGAAATAAACATGAATAGACACTTCTCAAAAGAAGACATACAAGCAGCCAATAGATACATGAAAAAATGCTCAGCCTCATTAATCATCAAATGAATGCAAATCAAAATCACATTGAGATACCTTCTAACTCCAGTCAGGATGGCCGTAATTAATAACTCAGAAAACAAAAGAAACTGGAGGGTTGCAGAGAAAAGGAAATACTTCTACACTGTTGGTGGGAGTGTAAATTAGTATAACCTCTGTGGAAAATAGTGTGGTGATTTCTAAAAGATCTAGAAATTTACCTTCCATGCTACTCATCAATCTCCCTTCTGGGAATATACCTGTAGAAACTCAAATCATTCTATAAAAAAGATACTTGCATACACATGTTTATTGCAGCACCATTCACAAGCAAAAACATGGAACCTACCATGCTGCCCATCAAAAGTGGACTGAATAAACAAAATGTGGTACATATACATGAAGGAATAGTATGCATCCATAAAGAAGAATAAAATTATGGGCTTCACAGCAACTTGGATGGATTTAGAGTCTATCATATTTAGTGATCTGTCACAGAGACAAAGAACTGAGTATCACATTTTCTCATTCATAAGTGGACCCTTAATATTTATCATAATACTACAAGAAAGGTATTGGCAATAGTGAGAGACTTCCAGAGAGGAATGAGTCACATAACATCAATAAAGGTACCTGATCCTAAATCAGGCAAAGTGAGGACCAATAGGAGGCCCAACTTCACTTGTACGTAGACCATTTATATATCTAATCCTAACTTGAACCCTACATCTTTAAAATTAAACATTTAAAAAAATCAAATACTTAGCAGGGCATGGTGGCATGTGTCTGTAGTCCCATCTGCTCAGCCCCACCACCCACCTTGTGGTTTCTAAAGGTTTCTCAAAAATCGCTTTATTAACATAAACTCAAGTGTGTTTGAAAAGGCTTGTAAATAACAAAAGACTGTCTTTCACCTTTATCATTCAGGAGATACTTTTAGGAACCAAAGACACAAAGTCAAATACTTTAACAAAAGACATTTTTTCTGCTCTAGTCACTTAGGAAAAAATAAGGCTTTCAGGAGCTGAGATTCAGGAACCATAGACACAAACCAAAATGTGTCTTATCACAATATCACATCCATATGGTAGCATGTATCCATATTCATCTTTTATGACTGAATAATATTCTATTATACGTTTTTACCACATTTTATTTTTACATCAGCTACTGATGGGTTCTTGGGCTGTTTTTACCTTTTTCCTATTGCAAGTGGTGATGCTATGAACATTCTTATACAAGGTTTTGTTTTAACACCTGTTATCAATTCTTTTGGGTATATACCCAGAAGTAGAATTTTCAGGTCATGGGAATTCTATATATAACTTGTTGAGGTACCACCACATTGTTTTGCACAGAGGCTGATCCATTTTACATTCCCATCAGTCAAGTATGAAGTTTCCAATCTCTCCACATACTTGCCAACGCTTGTTTTCTATTATTGTTTCAATTATTATTTGGTAATAGCCATTCTAGTCGGTGTGTAGTGGTGTCACATTGTGGTTTTGATTTGCATTCTCTATTGACTAATGTCACTGAGCATCTTTTCATGCACTTGTTGGTCATTTGTGTTACTTCTTTGGATAAATGTTTATTTAAATATTTCATTAACTTTTAAAATTAGGTTGTTTGGACTTTTGTTGTTGAGTACTATTCATTTTTTTTTTGAGTTGGAGTCTCATTCATTTTTAAAAGAGAGAGATTTATTGCCAATCTATTTTGAATGCTTTGGTAGGTGGAATGATCCTCCAAAGATGTCTGCGTTCTCATCTCTAAAACCTGTAAGTATTATAACTTACATAGAAAAAGGGTCTTTGCAGATGTGATTAAGTTAAGGATTTTGAGAGGGAGGATTATCCTGGATTATCTAAATGGGCCCAGTGTAATCATGTAGAGGCTTATAGGAGGGAGGCAAGAGTGTCAGAGTGAAAGAAGAAGATGTGACAATGGAAGCAGAGGTTGGAGTGATGTGCTTTGTCTAAGACACAGAAGGGGCCATAAGCCAGGTAGGTGGTCTCTAGAAGCTGGAAAAGGCAAAGAAAAGGATTCTCCATAGAGCTTTCATGAAAGCATACAACTCTGCCAACACATCATTTCTGACTCTGATACCCAGAACTGTAAGATTATAAATTGAAATTGTTTTGAGCCACAAAGTTTGTGGTAACTTGCTATAATAGTAATAAACCGCCAGTATTTTGGAAGACAGGATATATATTTTTAAAGTGTATAAAAATTTAAAGCTCTTTGGAAAGAGATGGGGAAATAATTCTCACAGATTATACTCTAAGGCAAATGTCTTATGTCACTTAAATACCTCCAGTGGACTCATGGTTATTCCGACCCTGCTGATTTCTCCACCAGTCTTTATAACAGAAATGCATTGCTTAGGTGCAATAGTTTTAATAAACATTTATATTTGTGGAGAGACAGTGATTTAGGAAGAAGGAAACCTATTGAACTAAAAACGTTTAAGTTTTCTAGTAAAATCTACTTTCTGCTCAGTAGAGGTCAGTAACAGAACATGACAGAAAAAAGAGAAAAAAATTAAAACGATAGCATGAAGAATTTGGAGACGTATTA
>CAUYQG010060474.1:0-12339 GCA_963574415.1 Tarsius wallacei | reverse complement strand
TATCCTTAGGGTGAGCCCTAATGTAATATGAGTGGTATCCTTATAAGAAAAGGAAATTAGGCTGTCATCCCAGCACTTTGGGAGACTGAGGTGAGTGGATTACCTGAGCCCGTGGGTTTGAGACCAGCCTGGGCAACTTGGCGAGACCTCATCTCTACCATAAACCAAAAAATTAGCCGGGCGTGGTAGCGCGCACCTGGAGTTCCAGCTACTTGGAAGACTGAGGAGGAAGGATCGCCTGAGCCCAGCGGATCTATGCTGGGGTGGCCATGAGCATGCCACTGCACTCCTTCCAGCCTGGGTGACAGAGTGAGACTCCAACTCGAAAGGAAGGAAGGAAGGAAGGAAGGAAGGAAGGAAGGAAGGAAGGAAATGAAATTAAGGCACAGACACATACAGAGCAAAGATCATGTGAAGACCCAGGGAAGAAGACAAGTCATTGATAAGCCAAAGATGGAGATCTCAGAAGAAATCAATCCTGCTGACTCCTTGATATCAAATTTCAAGCCTCTAAAACTGGGAGAAAATAATTTTCTGTTTAAAGTATCCAAATTGGTGCTACTTTACGATGGCAGCCCTAGTAAACTAATACAGATACTTGCAGATCTTTCTGATGAAAAGAATAAAAAAATAGAATTTCAAAAAACTTATAATTTTTAAATAAATGTTAGAGTTCATCATGCAGTGGTAAGTAAACCATGATCCTGAAATATAACACAATCCCTCTAATGGTGAATTAAAAGCATTGGTCATACCCCTCTCATGGTATGAAAATGATATTCATGAAACTGTCAAATCTTGTAATCCTGATACAATTCAACAATTTTCATAAAAACAGAGTATTACGTACGTTAAATCATATTGTCTAGCCCAGCAGCAAGCAGTGTATTTAAAATTACTAGAACCCAAGTAGAGGCAAAGGCCAAAATATGAAGAAGCACATATCAGAGCAGTATCATAAGGGCACTAGGGTACTTAGACTCTTAAAAAGCAATCAAATGCACCATGACTTAGTTTAATTTTCACAGGAAATATAGTCTTCTCAATTACACATGAATAAACAGTTTATGAGATTTGGGAGGAATGGAAGGCTAGGACTATTAGGCTATAGTAAAAAGATGGCTTGGATGTATTCATGCCCTTTCTTTGTAATTTTGGGGGGTTTACTTGCTATCCAATGAGTGTGCAGGGTTAATGCTTATGGTTACATAAGCATTCAGTATGCCCTTTGTTTTGAAAGGGGCAAATCTTGTTTAACATTATAATCTTGTGTATGGAAACTTTCCCCAAGATAAAATCTATAAATAATTGCAAAACCAGTTATAGAGCAATGTGCTTTCAAAGTTGTGAAACTTTAAAGGCAAATGAGAATCATATCCTAGAGCAACAGAATTCACATTGAAGCCAAAGGATATTATTTAATTGCCAGAAAACTAAAATCTGTTATTAATCTTGTAAAAGGGACCTGAGTCAATGATTAGAATCATCTTAGTAACGCATATTCCATTGATTAAACTAGACAGAAAATCCATAAATAGTGATGTGCTTGCTTTGGAAGATCATGGGCTTACCACATTTGCAAAGAACAATTGAATTAGAGGCACTAATGTAAAAAAAATAAGTTAGTATGTCTCTTGTTTAATACCTAGAGGGACTGTTGGTAAACCAAAGGAGAGTGAGCTAAACAGTAAAAAGAAAACATTTTCTTTGCCCCTCATGTATTTTTTAGGAAAAGTCATTCTCTATCAACTAAAAAGTTCACATGCCCAACGTCTATTAAATATAATTGTATACAATGTTGGAAACTAAAACAATGTAATGAAAATTTTTGCATATATGACTCCATGTACAATTGACTATCATTGACTTGTTCAGAAATAATCACTTAGTTTTTTTTCTCAACTCATTAGTTAATAGCCACGCCAACATGCAAAATGATGGTGCATATAATGATGACATGCCAAAGCAGTGAATGCAATACATGCAAAATATGAAATAAATATGTTAGGCTAACAGATATTTAGAATGGAAAACCTGGTAGAAAACTTTGATTATTTGAGATCACCTTTGAGTTTTCAAGCTGGGGTGCAACTTTGAACGCTTTTTAAATTCAACTGGAGGCTTTGTTGAAGATGAGTTGGTTGAGAAATTGAAGTTTTGCTTCCAGACTCTCTACCTGTTCCATAGGTCTATGTGCCTGTTTGTATACCAATACCAGGCTGTTTTGATTATTGTGGCTTTATAATAAAGCTTAAAATCTGGGCGTGTGATACCTCCTGCTTTGTTTTTGTTTTGTTTTGTTTTGTTTGCAGAGGATTATTTTGGCTATTCATGGCCATTTATGTTTGCATATGAACTCCTATATTGTCTTTTCCAAAAGATCTAAAAATTGACCTTCCATATGACTCAGCAATCCCCCTTCTGGGAATATACCTGGAGGAGCTCAAATCACTCCATGAAAAAGATGCCTGCACATGCATGTTTATCGCAGCATTATTCACAATAGCAAAAATATGGAACCATCTGTGCTGCCCATCAAAAGTGAACTGAATTTTTAAAAAGTGGTACACATACATGAGGGAATATTACGCAGCCATAAAGAAGGACAAAATTATGGTCTTCACGGCAACTTGGATGGATTTAGAGTCTATCAGTCCAGTGAGCTACCACAGAAACAAAGAAATGAGTACCACATGTTCTCATTTATAAACAGACCCTGAATGGTTATAATACTACTATTAAAAGGGAAACTGCCAAGGGAGGGAAGAAGGGGCACACTTCATCAAAAAGCATACCCGATCTCAAATCAGGTGAAGTGGGGACCAAAGCGAGGCCCAAACTTCACCTGTACAATGACCATTTTTGTATATTCAATCCTGAAACTGTACCCCACATTCTAAAAATTAAAAAAGAAACATTTTGGAATAAATAAATAAATACATAAATAAATATGAGTGATATGCAATGCAACATACTCCAGGCATTTTATTGTGAAACTTTGTTATTTATTTATTTTTAATTTTTATTTTTTTTATTTTAAAGATGTGTGGCACAATTCAGGTTTAATTATATAAATGTTCATTTTGCAGGCACCCTTGTTGATGAGGTGTGACCCCCTTTCCCCAGGTAGACTCCTGCTACTGTCAATTCTGCTTTCCCACCCCCCTCGTGGCAGATTCTGCTATTGCCACTCCTTTACTTACAGTAGTACGTTAATTGTTCAAGGTCCACTTATGAGTGAGAACATGTGATACTCAGTTCTTTGTTTCTGTGAAAGATCACTCAGTAATATTGACTCTAAATCCATTCAGGTTGCTGTGAAGTTCATGATTTTGTTCTTCTTTATGGCTGTGTAATCTTCCATCGTGTATACGTACCACATTTTTTTAATCCAGTCCTCTTTTGGTGGGGAGCACAGTTGTTTCCATGGTCTTGCTACTGTGAACAATGCTGCGATAAATGTAGGTATGCAGATATCTTTCTTACAGAGTGATTTGAGTTCTTCTGAGTATATTCCTAGGAGGTGGATTGCGGGGTCATATGGAAGGTCGATTTTTGGATCTTTTAGGAATGCCACACTGTTTTCCACAGAGGCTGTACCAGTTTACACTCCCACCAACAGTGTAGAAGTGTTCCCTTTTCGCTGCATCCTCTTCAGCATCTGTTTTTTGAGTTATTAATGATAGCCATCCTGACTGGAGCTAGTTGCTATCTCAGTGTGGTTTTAATTTGCATTGATTTGATGACTAGTGAGGTAACCTCAGAAACTTTGGAGCATAATCACCATGATACTGACCTGCCTTATGGTGACCAGGGAAATTTCTTGATTGTCTTAAAGTTTCCAAAATAAGTGGCAACTATTTGTCTGCATATCAGAATATTCTTGATGCAGACAATATATGGCAGCCAAGAATATGTAATCACCTACTTTTATGGTCTGCATATAAGTTTTCTCAATGTATATAATCTATAGATTTAAATCACCAGTTTATTGACTCTCAAATCTGTAGCTCAGACTTTGACTTTAGGTAGACACACAATTAACTGCCTTCTGGCTTTTTTTACTTCTGGGAAATGACCAATGGGTATACAAAACTTATAATGCCCAAAACTGAATTAATCGCCTTTTATCAAATTGACACATAGCCCCATAGGGTAATGTCACATCCAACCATCTGGTAGAGCAAGATAAAAACCTGGATGTACCAATGACTTCCTTCTCACTTTACTCTACATCCAATAAATCACCATGTTGCAAATTTTATTATATTTATATTTATGTGAAGTGTCTATCTATCTACAATACTATTACCAATGTCTGATATCAAGTTCATGTTACTTATCTAACATCCAAAATATCTCCTTTAATTACACATTTATAGAATAACGTCAAACATGTCCAGAAAGCTGAAAACTCTTCTATGATTTTTCCCGACCTATCTTCTCTCTTTCCTGCCATTTTCTGACTTTCATTTAATATTTCAATAGTCCTTGTGTGATTCATGTCCCCTACATTCCATGTTGATTCTTGCTTCTGTATTATTAATAAGGTTGGTCTTGGAACTAAAATTTCCAGACTTTTTTTAAAGCAAGATTAATTCCTGCTGAAATGTTAAGATTAGTTGAAGGTGTTGTTTCCCGAGGAAGTTCTCTGTGATACGCTTAAGTTGGGCTGCATATCCATATACAGTACTCTTTTAATACCTGTGGAAGCCTCTTTCTCTGAATTTCCACATCATTTTTTAGGATTTACTTGTTCTCTTCTTTACTAATATGGGAACAACTTGAAAGAAAGAGCTCTAATGTATTTACTTAAGCCTCTCCTGGAGGAACTAGCACAATGCCTGGTCTAGTATAAATATTTAGTAGAAGGTGAGTGTGTGAATAAATAAATGAATGAATTGGTGATTGGCTTAAGAAGAGATAGTTGCAATGAATGAAATCTTTTTTTCTTTCCCTAGTTCTCTGTAAAATATTTAAATTTTTCTCTAAATCTTATAGATTTTGGCTAAATTCACTCTTTTGGGCCTTCCTCAACATAACAAAAAATATCAGGATATAGCATGTTATGTCTTAACTTTTGTAACAAATGAAAATTATTAGTATAAACAGTAACCCAAATATGTCCTTTTAAATAGGATTGAAAAATCATTCTAAGCAATTTTAGTCTCATTTTTTTCAAAAATATGCACTCATTTAATAAACAAAAATATTATTGATCAAGGAAATATTTACCTGTTTACTGAGGAAGCAAGTAACTTTTAACTGTATTTGATTTTTAATTTTAATTGTTTAGTTATTTCTCTTTGAAGACGGTAAGCATTGATTTTTTTAAAATTAGATATTGTCTTAAAAATTCTCCAAAATAAATAAAAATAAAAGAAATCTAAACAGTCTCTCAGTAATTTTTATACATGTTTTTAGCATTTGTACTTTTGATGTTATAGTTTGAACATGTACAAAAATTTTGGGACACAGAGTACCTGAAAGTTCTCTTCAGAAGTGCATCATTATTACATTTTTAAAAAAGTCAGGTTAGTTTTAGGGCTATAAATACACTGAATAGAAAGATGTCTGCAGATGACGGAAATAATCTATTAAAAATGTTTAAAGAGTGGCTATCCTGGGTGTGAGTGGAGGACAAATCTACTCTATACCTGAACAATTTCAAGTAGATTTGCAGCATCTTCCCTCAGAATCCAATCTGCCCACATCTCAGGCCTTTCCTTTATCTTTCCAGATCGTTATTGGCCATATTTTCTATCTTTCCAAACAAATAATTTGCCAGTAAAAGACACCATAATTGAGTCTGCAGGGAAAACACTTTATCTATTAGCAACTTTTTATAATGTACATTTTAAGCCAAAGGATATATTGTCCTAACAATTTAACAGATGTTTGGGGAGAAGCATAAAATGTACTAATGTAAAGTAATTGTCACAAAAGTATATTGCTTCCTGGGGTGAAAGAAGACACAGAATATTTTATTATCAAATCCTTGACTTTTAAAGTTCCCCATTGTGATTGAAATTAGCGTATGATATAGCACCTGTTCTAAATCAGACTGCTGTTTGCAGCTTTATTTTATCTCTGAGTTGGCAGTTAAGGCATTCGTGTTTTCCTGTGGCCACACTTTGGCTCACTCTTCAAAATAGAATCCAGGAGTGTAGGAAGAGGGACATGTCTTAGCTGCCTGAGCAATCATTTGCTGAGATTTAACTTTCCCGGAGGTTCCCGCACTCAGGTTATCATGGTTACTGCTAAATGGACTTAAGCCATCTCTTATTTAAAATTATAGCCTAAAAAGAGGCAAAACTTCCTTTCCTAGCCTCTTGGACAAGTTGTGCAATTACATAAAGAGGGAATAGCAGAGACAGGGCAGGAAGTATGTAACAGGCTCCAACCATGGGACCTGCCCCACCGCCATCCCCTTTAAGTGAGGCTATCCAGGCCACTGCCTTTTCTGCTCACGGAAATCTGCTTTGTCTCTCTTTCCTCCATGTCCATCATAGTTAACTGGGCCTGGAGATGGCGCATGGCACAAAAATGGCTAATCTGTGTGTTAGTTTGTGGTCTACAACATGGTGTAGAATGCGATACCCTCTCAGAAACCTGAACTGACACACGAAAAAAACTTAAGAGTTAGCAGTGGTTGCTGAACTACTTACAAGACCGTGTTGGACCATATGTCCAAGGTGGACTGATGGTAGGGTGCTTACAAGAAAGAGGTGCAAGATTAGAAACCCAGATGATAGAAAAACAAAACAAAACAAAGATAAAAATGGAGAATGTAGAATGTTATGGACACACTTGGAACAGACTGAAGTGATTTCTGCTTGGTCCCTTAAAGTTACTTTTGATACTTTAATAAATAGATTGAAGAATTCCTTGCCAAAAGCAATTTGAACGCAAATAATTCATAAAAGAAATTTCAAGATGTGTTTCTTAAGAGTTGCAGGATCTCTAATAAAGTCTCAAATCTTTCAATCCATGAAATGACAAAATTCATTGTTTGTGGGATATGATTTCACACAACATGGGCATCTGTGGACACTTAAAAAAAATTTAAAAACACCACTGTGAGATAACATTATTGCTTCTCTTTCTTATAAGATGAATTAAAGTGCAAAAAAAAACCTGAGTTATTTTGCAATCTTTTGTTTTGCGAGTCATAGGAAAAGTCAGAGTCTGATATGTTCTATCATACCGAACTGTCCACTTTATTGATAATACATGTAATCAAAAGCACAAAATAAGCCGGGCTCGGTGGCTTAGCCTGTAATCCCGCGCCTTGGGAGGCTGAGGTGAGTGGATTGTCTGAGCCCGCGGTCGAGAACTGCCTGGGCAAGCGAGACCTCATCTTTACAATAAATTAAAAAAAAAATAAAAATCAGCCGGGCATGGTAGCACGTGCCTGTAATTCTGGCTACTTGGAAGGCTGAGGCAGAAGGATCGCCAGAGCCCAGCAGGTCGAGGCTGCGGTGGCCGGAAGCGGCCACTGCACTCCAGTCTGGGCGATAGAGTGAGACTCCGACTCAAAAAAAGCACAAAATAGCACAATTGTTGCCAGAGGCATGCAATACAAGAAAATCTAAATTTATAAAACTAGAAATGGAGAAATACCAGTTTTATTACAAATTTGTTATTGTTTTATCTAAATCTAAGTAGAGACATGTAATACAAAAAAATCCAAATTTATAAAATTATAACTAGAGGAATACAAACTGCATTACACATTTGTTTGTTGTTGTTTTATCTAACTAGAGGTTTACCTATAATATCTAAGCACAGATCATTGACTAACGATCAGAAATTTTGAAGTAGAAAATGGCAGAAGACTCTTTCAATCACAAAACAATGAACATTCTAAAGACTAGATTTATGAGAAAGCTTTTGAGAATATATCCATTGTACCTACAGATCTAAAACTTTAAGTATTTATTAGGTTTTTAGAATATTTATTGGAGGAGGCTTAGTGGATCAAGGCATCCTACCATAACCTATCTTCCCACCAAGGCAAGTAAATATTTTAAATATCCCACTATTCTTCTTTCACACCCCAAAAATAAAGAAAGTGCATCAAAGGGCAAGAGCTAAATTTTTCCAGAGTGACTCATTGGTACAAAAACCACATCAGATTTGTTGCAATGAAGGATCCGTCTCCGGATTTTGATTATAAGACTCCATTTATATATAGGCAAATGAGCCCACTTGGAAGGCAAATTGTAACCTATATGTTATTGAGCATGAAGTGATTAAACAGTGCTACCCTGAGCAATTGTTGTGCTGAGAAGTTTAATGATATGTGAAGTATCACAGTGTTTGCACATAAAGAGAAATTGTTTTCAGTGCCTACACTAATAAGAAATTGAATTTCATAACCAAAAGTGTCCTTAAAAACTGCTTCCATGATCACAGAGCACAAAAAAGGTGAATCCTACAGAGAACGTGCAATCTCCAGATAAAATGAGATAAATATTTTATATAGCAATTACACTATGCAAGGCACAAGTCAGAGTGCTTCATATATATTAACTCATTTAATTTTCACCGTAATCCTTTGAAGTAATGATGATTATGATGATCCTAATTTTATAGAATGGAAGTTGAAACATACCCTTACAAAGTTTTACACATATGCACAATGCTATTATGACAGACAAACTAGGAGTATACTACTTTATTTTAAAAAGTAATAAGAATTACTGGGAATGTACTAATCTAATGGAATTTATAAGTCTGTTTTATGTCAAATTTTTGATCAGTAAAGTTACTGAAAATAAAACAGACACCTAAAAAATCAGTGACCACACTGATTTCAGGAAAGAACCAATAGTTTATGCGGAAAGGTTGATCTGTTTAATGGTACGTCTGGATAGAAGTCTCTTCTCTTCAAAGTTTTCTCCACCTTGTTCCAATGTTTAAGAGGTTTTTATTTGTGATATTCAGAGATATTTGGACTCCGGCTTGAGAATATGGAAGATTGGGCTTTTGTTGCATATTAATTTCATGTACCAGTAGTTCAGATCTCTGAACTAACATGAGTGTAGAATAATTAAAGAGAAAATATAGCTGAGCTCAGAGAAACTGTATTCCAATTCTAGCTTTAATATTCCTTTGGAGTTTTTTTGGCTCTTGAAAACTTATTTGTAAAATAATGGAATTAGACTAAAAAATCCTTAAACTTTTATCTAAATTAAAATTCTGTGAGTATAAACAAGTTCACATCAAGAACATAGTTTTCACTTGACAAAATTAAAATAATTAAAATAATCTTAGTAAAATTTTTGATGAAATAGAACAATTCTTTGAAAGACAGAAACTACCAAAACTCACTCAAAAAGTGAACAGTATCACACCTAAATATTCAATACAGTAAATTCATATCTAACTGCTTTCCAAAACAAAATTCCAGACCCAGATGTTTTCACGGGTGAAATCTACCAATATTCACAGAAAAAATAATGCTAAATCTATAATACCAGCCCTAAATACAATAGCAGTATAAAAGGAATGTTAAAGTATAAAGTCTAACAGAACATGGGTAGAATTTGTATGGTGAAAAGGCAAAAGACTGACTCATGTACTGTGCAACCACAAAGTAAATCGTATAGTATGTAAACTTAAGAATAAGTTTTTAGAATACCATAACAGAATATAGAAACTGAAAATTAATATTGATTTATATCATTCATCCATACATTCATCAATCGATCAAGGACAAAACTTTCTACTGTCTTTTATTAATTGTAGCAAACACTGTGCATCATCGGAAACTCCCTAAAGTATACTAACTGCTCCCTGAGCTCCATAAGCTCATACTTTTCAGAAGGACAAATATGCAAGCAATAAATGACAAATAAGTAACTGTTATAGCAGAGTCATATTACAAAGTGCTTTGGGAGAAGAGACGAGGCAACATTTATTTTATTCTGCTGGAGTAGGGTAGTCGTGTGGAAAGAATACCTGGTGCAAAGGCGAGAAAGGAGATGCCATGAGCGATGACAAGGCAATGGAGGACAGCAGGAAATTATATAAGCCATGAATTCTTGGTTCTTTATCTCCACTTTCCTCATCGTCAAGATAATGGGAAAATAATATTCCATGTTGGCATAGTCATTCTTCCCATAAGCTGCTTCCGGTCATAACTGCGTTCAGCAAGGATGCCAAATCAGGTCCATCCCAGGGAGATATGGGACACCTTTGAAAGCCAGCTTTAGCTTGCGTGTTCACAAGTAAAATTGACTTTGTGGTTGTACAGCTCAGGCCAGAGTCTTGCCAACCTTCCTCAGACTTCACTGCAGGTCTAAAACATTTTTTGTTCACTCTTTTATCCCTCTCTCCTCACTCGGGGTCAGGATCACATCATGACTGAACAGTGTTTTTTTGTTTGGTTTTTTTTTTTTTTAAGCTTTTCCTGGCTCCCTCTCCATTTTTTCCCACTTAGTTCATTAGCTAAATTCTGCATGTTTAGTCCCATATGGGGACTAAAAAAAAATCTCATCGTGGCATGTTTTTCTCAGAAGACAAACACAGTCTTCTTGCCTATGTTGTTTCTTACATTTGCCTCATTTTGCCTATTAATTTACACAATTAATAAAAGACAGAACAATTTTATCTTTGATTGAATGACATATGGATACGTTCCTCATGATTTTGTTTGCAGTTCTTTGTTTTGTCCCATCCTAGCAGAAGCCGACAGTTTCCCCTGCAGCCTATATCTACTACAACCAAAATGTATGTCTTTATACTAGAGCATTATTCTGGGCTCCATACCTATCTTTGCTAAATAGTTATGTCCTTCTGGATGTCACAAAAACATGAAAAACTAAGTGTAGCTTGTCTCATAAAAGAATTCCTCATACAATATTCTTTGACCAGGTATAACAATCAGGACTCAGTACAGAAAATGACACATCCTAAGGATATCAAGTAGAAAGGGACTTAATACAGAAAATAAAAGTGCTTAGAAAAATTCTGAAATGGTTGTAGATCTTCAATGATTATATTTCATTCAAATTTTATACCATCTGAGTTGAGATTTGCAGATCAGGAAGCTACTATTGCTACTGCTGTCCCTGACACACAAAGGGGGGTTACCAGACACTCACAGTTGGAGTCACCTGATGCCAAAACTCACATCTGTAAAGACCTACCAGCCAGCTCCCATGACTTCTGCCTCACTGATTTATAAAACTCTTAACAATATATCTAATTGGGAAAAATTAATTCACATACAGAACTCACAAGCTGCTTCCAGTCATAACTGTTGCTAGGCAATGTAGATTTTACACTGTATTGTCCAGGCAATGTAGATTTTAGACTTCTAAACTCCAAATTGAAGGTGATCCAAATATAGATTGAGAGAACCAATCTGTGTTCTTACTAGCTTAACAGCACCAACATCACCCATTCATCCGAGCCAAAAAATGGAGGATGTTGAAGAGTACGTTCTCTGCCTCAATCCATTCATGACAGATTAGAAGTCTTATTTGCACCTAAATAGCTAATGACTTACCTCAGGCCTTCACAAACTCTCATTGAGACTTCTATAACAATGTCTTATTAGTATCTAAGAGTATCTTAACTCTGTAAGCAGGTCCCTGGAGATTTTTTTAGTGACTGAAAGAATGAAAATTCTGAACAAGCTCTTGCTTCCTGGCACAGGTTAACCACTCGCATTTTGTTCAGAATTCTATGTTCCCACAATATAACTATAAACTGTTGATGTATCGTTTCATAGTTAAGCAGGAGGATGTAACTTCAGGGTCATGAAAGACATTTGCAGAAGGAATGAATGTCTTAAAGGGCACTGTGACCAGCTGCTGACATCCAAAATCTCATTGCTCAAGGTGTTACCCGAGACTGAGGAAACACACGGACTTTTCCCTTCCATTTTCTGAAACTCTCCCTCCCTCGCTCTCTAGGTGCAGAAACTCTCTGCTCTTTTTAAAAAAAATAAAGATGTGGGGTACAATTCAGGGTTAGGTATGCAAACGTTGATTATGCAACTACCCTTGTTGATGAGGTATGCCCCTCCCTCCCCTAGCAGTTTCCCTTAACTGCCAATTCCGCCCTGCACCCCCCTCCCCCCGCCGACAGTTTCTCACATTTTTGAAGGTAAACGTCATCTTTGTAAAAATTTGGAAACTTTCGGAGACAGTGAGTGTGGAGCTTGGGTCCTTCTTGAGAGGAGCATATATAGCTCTTTCCCTCGGGACAAGAGACCACTCTCACAGCCTCCAGATGACTAGACTAATTGACATTTAGGAAGAAGAAATTAACTCCATCTAACCTGAGCGTAAACATTAGCTCTGTCTGCTTTCTGAATCTTGAACT
>CAUYQG010060473.1:0-13511 GCA_963574415.1 Tarsius wallacei | reverse complement strand
AAAAAAAAAATTAAAATTAAAAAATAAAAATTAAAAAATAAAAATAAAAATAAAATTAGAGCCTGTCACCTTTTATCTTGGGTCAGTGGACGTATCTGCACCATTGACAGCCTGTTTAATCATCTACTCTCTTGAATGCCAGAGAATTCTCTGGTGAGAATGCACCCAAAGACAGGCTTAAATAAAAATAAATGAAAGAGAGAAACGCCTTAAAAACTCTTAGGACAATGTATTTAAAACGCATCACCAGTTAATAGATGATGAAGTTTTCCTCGACAACCAGAGGTCAGCAGGTTCTGTCCTCAGGCCTCTGCAGGGCACTCTTTACTCGCAGCAAGACATCACCCACCAAGCACCCAGAGCCATCCCTCCAGAATTTGCCTCTCATAGAAGGCTGTGCTTCTCTACCAGGACACACCAGAATGAACGCTCCAGGAGACCCCCGTCTAAGCGTAACTGACTTGCTCACCAATATACCTCAGTGCCTAGCCCAGAAGCTCATAGTTTGCATTTAGTAGATATTCACTGAATGAATGAAAGAAGGGCTACGTTCAGTTGTTTGTAACCAAGTCTGTTCACCCAATAGTCTTAAACTCAGACTCTGACCCTTCTGCCCTCGCCATACTATTCTACAAGAACCCAAAATGTGAAACTTGCAATCTGCTTATGGTCCTCTTCCCTGGGCCCTAGATTAGGTCCTACCAACTTCTCCCTCAATAGGTCTGATCTCCTTTGTCCCCCTGCCAATAGCCAAGGCCATAGTATGCACCTCAAGCTTTTAATTTAATGATCTCTTCCCCTTCCACCTTTCTATTTTCTCCCCGTTCGATACATTCAGCCAACTGGTGCTGCAACTACATGACTGGGTTCGTGGCACAGCTTTCTTACTTCCTGGTTTTGCTTGTGCTCAGACAAGCACAGAGACGAGCTGTACAAAGAAGCAAACGATGATGGACCCTTCTGCCACTGCTATCCTGTGCAGGTGAACCCTCACCACCCTGAATCTCAGCTGTGTCCTCTGTAGAACATGAGACTTGGAATAAATGCTTTCCAAAGACATGTCCACACTAAAATACTGCTACCGGTATCCTGCCAGCTTCACGGCATTCTATTTTAATTTCACATTCCTCATCCATTCAAACGATGTGCCCACCCCCACCCCATGCAGGCAAGTTGCCCACTCTTGGAGTCTGGCCTCTTCCTCTACACACGGTAGACCTAATTCTGGCTCTTAATCTTGGCTCACCCCCCTTTCCCACCACATAATGCGCCCTTCCCTGCCTCATTATCAGTCCAAATGCTGCACCTCCTTCAATGTCAGCTCAAGTCCAACTTCCATGAGCCCTCCCTAATGCACCTGTCCACAATGTCATCCCCTTTTCCAAGTCCCTATAGCCAAGTGCTACATGGTCTCCCCAAAGCAGACACTTTTAGAAAGGAAGCCCTCAGCAGGGAAGGAAACAGCCAACCTCCAAAGGATGTTCGGAAGGGTACTAGGTTCTCAACTTTTAAACTCATATGCCCAAGTTAAACATTTAGAACCAACTCTTATTTATCAATGTTTTGTTTTAAGTTTACAAGTATAAAGGATGTGGAGAAAAATTATCTGGGTCTATGATTAATATGGAAGAATTTTCCTTTGCAAGAATATATGTGTTGTGAAAAATACAAAAGGATCCATTGAATGGATGAAACGCCAGAGAATATACTTAAGTAACAAAAGGTGGATCCCTAAATGCCCTCTGAGGAGGGTACTTCCTAACAACTATAGAACTTTTATTTTATTGAGCACTAAGATGGGTGGAGTTTTCAAATTCTACCATAACAGGATTTTGAATGGGACTTTCCTTGTTGTCTAGAATTTCTGACACAGTCCCAAACTGAGAACAATTTAGGAAAGGTAGCCTCACATTCCAAGGAAAGACATTAAGCACACACAGGGGACCCACTAAAAAATAACACTAGCCCTGTGATTCATAGCACCTGATATACCTGCAGCCTATTGAAGAGAAGCGTATGGGGCATATTTGAATGAAATGTGATCCTGTTTGAATGAAAATAGAATCAGATTGAATTCAGGTCATCTCTGATAAACCACAGGCTGAATAGAGTAGCATAGTGTTTAACCACTTGGTCTTAGACGTGGGTTCAAATCCTGGTCCTGTCATGTACTAGCCAGGGAAACTCAGCAAAGTTACTTCATCTTTGTGAGCCTGTTTCCTAATCCTTAAGAATGCAGAGAATGACAGAACTTACTTTACGAGGTTTTATGAAAACTAAAATGTGATGCTTGTGCCGTGCTGAGCACAAAGCCTGTCCCTCAGCCCATGAATGTGAGCTGTTATGGTGTACCAGACATTCGGCCAGCCAGCAGCAGAAACTGGGCTCGAGAAAGCATTTGCTTCTCTATCGAGAACACAAATATTTATTCTTTATATGAAAAATCCTTTTCCTGTTTCGTAGGAGATTTTTCTTCCCAAGTAAACAACTATAAATCTTGAGTACACATCTGGATCGCAGTAGCTAACGGGGAGACCCAATAGGAAGCATGCAAGGATGATGAAAAACCTGTTTTCCAAGGTTCTTTCTAAAATTCCACAGCTGATGGGGGCCCTCCAGTGGGAGAATCATTCACTGATTTTACACCTTTCCCTGATTATTCCATCAAGGAGCAAAAAACTAATCTTTTCATTTCTTAATTATTGTCCGTGATGGGAAAAAAAAAAAAAAAGAAACTTAGGAGACACATGTCATCACTAGACAGGTAGTAGTGTGAAGAGTTGCATAGATAAAACTCTGAGTCCAAAACTGTGAGTTCACATAAATTTATTCTTGGGAAAGTGGTTATTCTCAGGGACAGAAATGACTCTGCCGTGGAGGATGATATCAGTGAGTGCCTTCTCTGCTAAGTGCTGAGGGACACTGAGCCACACAAATTGTATTTTTCCATGTTGCCAATAACTTTCCATGTTACCAATACCACACTCTGCCTGTGTTAGAGCACATTTCTCTCGGTGCCTGCAGTAATTTGTGCCAAGAGTTAGAATACAGGCTCTCTCTTTTTTAACTTGACTGATCTCGCCACAGACGGTTACTGTGATCTTGGATGTCTTAGAGCCATGCTCAAACCAACTGAATTAATTGGCTTAGACACTCTTAGAAACGATGCAGGGGCCCCTACCTTTGGGATAACAGCACCCTATTTCTAAAACGGCTTGTGGGAAATTTACAGGGTCATGGTCATGTTATTTACATGCAAATAGGAAAAGAAAACCCATTCCAGCAGGCCACATTCTCACTACAAACACCAGAAGTGGTTATAAATACACAAGAGGAAAACCAAACAGTCTGTTAACATTATTTCAGAACGCCTAGGAAAGGGAGCCAACTACTTTAGCACTTACAAAATGCTATGATTAGCACTTGGGAAAAAGCCTATGACCCCTGGCATGAGATAGTCTCCTTATGTTAATTTTGTAGATAGCAACTTTTGCCCAACATTTTTATGATTTAACTAAGGCCAGCATAAAATATATGCATTTGTTTAGAACTCCATTGGTATTGTAATCACTTCTCTGTGCCACTGTTAGGGCAGAAGGAAGCACCAGGGTGTTCTCCAGCCTTCTCAAAAGCTCTCTCTGACCTCTTTCTCAACAGCAGAGAGTTGCCAGTAAACAGTTGATCCACTACGTCCTCCAAGCTCAAGTTCAGTGTGAAATTCAGGCCTTTAGAGCAGTGTTCATAGTCAGTTCATCATCTTTCAACCTTAGCTAATGTTAATTTATTTTATCTTACAGATTTTATTGAATTTGCAGATTTGAACAGTTTGTTAGCCCTACTGGGGGAAAAAATGAATGAAAGCTTTATCTCATTATCTTTTGCCTGGGTTCTCTGAAAACCAGCTGCAGGTGAATGTGGGAGAAAAGTTGGCCCACAGCACCATCTGCTGGTCTATCAGGTACATTGCCCCAAGAGAGTTGGAAATGTTAAACAGCAGAGCTGTTGACGTAAAGTACGCCAAGCCGTGAGTGATGTCAATAAACTATACCTAAAATATGAAAGTAGGAGCATGAGCTTCCCAGGACATTGATTTGTGCCAAGTATTAAAATCCACCCGTGTGGTGTTAACCCACATACACTAAAAGCTAGCAAGGACATGCAGATGTCAAAAGGGAAGATGAACAAACCTCTGTAACAATGTAAAAAATCTTCCAGTATCTAGGAGGATACTAGGATCCAGGAGAATACTAGTAGTAGCATAAAAGTAGAGTGTAAATTATAATTACAAGAATCTAAAAAGAAAGTGGGCAAAAGACATGAATAGAAACTTCTCAAAAGAAGACATACGAGCAGCCAATAGACACATGAAACAATGCTCAGCCTCACTAATCATCAGAGAAATGCAAATCAAAACCACATTGAGATATCACCTAACTCCAGTAAGAATGACCATCATTAATAAAACAAAAAACAACAGATGCTGGCGAGGTTGTGGAGAAAAGAGAACACTTCTACACTGTTGGTGGGAATGCAAACCAGTTCAGCCTCTATGGAAAACAGTGTGGTGATTCCTAAAAGAACTAGAAATTGGCCTTCCATACTACCCAGCAATCTCCCTTCTGGGAATATACCCGAAGGAACTCAAATCACTCTACCAAAAAAGATACCTACACATGCATGTTTATTGCAGCACTATTTGCAATAGCAAAAACACAGAACCAACCTTGCTGTCCATCAAAACTAGGCTGGAATTTTTAAAAGGTGGTATATATACACAATGGAATATTATGCAGCCACAAAGAAGAACAACATTATGAACTTTGCAGCAACTAGGATGGATTTAGAGTCTCTAATATTCAGTGATTTATCACAGAAACAAAGAACTAACTACCACATGTTCTCACTCATAAGCGGACTCTGAACATTTACCATAATACTATAAGAAAGGGATTGTCAGTAGCAGGACACTTCTGGGGGTGAGGGGTGGGCACATAACATTAGGAAGGGTACCTAATCTCAAACCAGGCAAAGTGGGGACCAAACAGAGGCCCAAACTTTACCTGTACGACAACCACTTGTATAGCTAATCCTGAATTGTACCCCACATCTTTAAAATTAAATAATTTTTTTTTTTTTTGAGTTGGAGTCTCCCTCTGTTGCCCAGACTGGAGTGCAGTGGCCGCTCCCAGCCACCGCAGCCTCGACCTGCTGGGCTCAGGCGATCCTTCCGCCTCAGCCTTCCAAGTAGCTGGAACTACAGGCGTGCGCTACCACGCCTGGCTAATTTTTTGATTTATTGTAGAGATGAGGTCTTGCTTGCCCAGGCGAGTCTCGAACCCGCGGGCTCAGGCAATCCACTCACCTCAGCCTCCCAAAGGCGCGGGATTACAGGCTGAGCCACCGAGCCAGGCTGGATAGATCTTTCTATTAAGGATGTTCTTCTTTAGAATGGGGGAGGGATTTGTTTTCACTACCAGCATAAGTAAGTGTGGGCAGGTATATAGATTCTAATTCCTGTTCTATTAGAATGCAGAATGATCTGTCTACATGATTACATTTGCCTTTATCTTTATCATAATGTAGACATACACTATCAGATTTTTAATTTTCTAACTTTAGATTTTTTTTTTTCTATTTCAACATGGTATAATATGAAATTTTTTTCTAGTACGGAAAAATATATTGATGATTAACTAAAAAGATATCCTAGTAATGACACATTCTGACTAATAACCGCTGGGCTCTTCCATTGTTTGAATTGATGTCACTCCCCTATTGAACAATATATTTGCCAGAATAAAGGAAGAAATAAATCCAAGAAAGAGGTTTGAAGAGAAGGCTGAAGAAAATCCAACTATCTGAATATTAAAATATATTCAGTAAACCCTTTTCATCACATCCACACTAAGGAAGAACCTTGAGAAACACAATTTGAGTCAGTGTTACCAAACAACTCTAATATGCGCTATAAAATTATGCTGTTGTCATTCTGAGACCTTCTTTCCTATTTTGCGGTTCTTATTCAGAAAGTTTTGTGGTTCAGATTCAATCAGAAACTTTGGGGCTGGTGTTTAATAGGTTTGTTGTTCTTTTTCCATTTGGCCAATTGCTAGCAGTCAGCTGGGGAGGATGTCTGGCTTAAAACCATAATAAATGAAGTTTCCATTAGACTCTTTGGCTTGGGGTTGCTTCCTATAAAGACCTTGCACTGCTGTTAGTGATTTGGAGAACCAGAATGCTTATTTTTGTTCAATAAATGAAAGCTGAAGTTTATTAGGTAGGATAGCATAGGTATCCTTTTTTTGGCAAGAGATCCTGCTTCTAACTCTGCTGATGCTTTGCAGAGCATGGGTAACAATTTAGCTTGTAGCCCTTTGGATATTTATGACAATAATTCATGAGTTTGTATCATGGTAGAAAATGGAACAAATATGTTTCTTTTTAAATATCCTTTGAGAAAAGAAAATCTGAATATATTTTAATATTCAGATAGTTGTATTTGTCTCACCAGCCTTTTCTTCAAATCTCTTTCTTGGATTTATTTCTTCAAGCTTTCCTTTATTCTAGCAAATATATTGTTCATTAAAGGAGTGACATTTTCTGGAGTAAAAGAGACTACAGTTCAATGCCATATTAGCTTTACATACTTATGGAACACAATTTTTTTCTAGGTACATTTTCATGTTTATATGTTTATAATTCTTTACAGATGGTTTTGTACTACTTCCATATTTGGGGAAGTTATGGTTAGAATGTTCTTGCAAAACTTACTGAAAGAATTCTGGTTCTGGATAAGTTGGAAGAAAAGCACTCCAAGGACTTTCTTTCACATTGAACACAAATATAAAAAGAGGATGAGATATATGGTAAATCTGGTTAAGGTTCCAAGAGTAAATATCAGCAAGTGAATTAGGGAAGAACACTGAAATTAAAATATCACTAAACTGAAAAATGAGATTAACATTTTTTTCTCCCCAGAAACAACCCATTTCTATGATAATACCAGAAGAGTAGGAAGAGAGATTTAAAGAGAAAACAAAACAGTAAAACTCCAGTGGTTTAGCCCTGCCACTTAGAGCTACAGCTTCACCAAATAGAAAAGACATTCCCCTAACTCATTAATTTCGCTCCTGCAGTTTCCCATTGTCAGCTGCTTTTGCAACCTTGCCTCCACCACAGGACTGCCAGGGAGCCGAGGCCTGACAAAAGTGGAACATTTCCCTAGCAAAAATTCAATGCCTCCCCAAATCCAGAAGTGAGTGGCAAGTATCAGAGGAAGAGGGAGCGAGATCAAAGAGATGCCCTCTAGTTATGTCTCAAGGGGAAGAAAAGGAAAGTCCTAAAGCTCAGGTAGAGGGGGAAACCTGCTACCCTTTGTGTCTCCTTTTCCTGTTTTGTCATGCCCCAGCTCCCCCACAATTTTGTGGTGAAGGCAAGGCAGCTAAAGCAGCTAGCAATGGAAAACTACAGGAGCCAAAATAATGGTTTAGGGAATGTCCTTTTTATTTGGTAGAGCTGTTGCTGTGAGTGACAGGGCTAAGCCATCGTGTTTTTTTTTTTTTTTTTAAATAATTTTGTTTTCTAAATATCTTCTATCATCCCACTACCCTGACATGATCATAGATGTGGTTTGTTTCTGATTTGAGGACTGAAAAGTAGAGTTCCAGGGTACCAGAAAGTATCAGAGGAGACAGCTGAGAAGGAAGAGCTTGGGAAATAATTAAATAAATTGTTTGTGAACCCATGGACTCACCCATAACCTGCACATGCATGGATCTGATCCTTAGCAGCATACTAATGGCTTTGAGAATAAAGTTCATGACTAGAATTCCACTGAAATCCCATACTGATCTCTATATGGTATATACACAGGGCAGACACAAAAGGACCTGCTTGGCCTTTGAAAACTAAACTGATGTTGGAATCATAACCCACAGAAGGTGGGTGGAAATTTATGACCAGAAGTTAACCATATCAAGTATCTACTAAAACAATGATATCAACATTCCTCACAGATATAGATAAGGAAGAGAGTGTTATGAGATAGCATTCAAAATGTCCAGGTTACAATCACTGTGAAAGGAAAAAAATCTCAACTCACATGGGAAAAGGCAATTGACAATGAGAGTATGACATTAAAGTAGCTATTATAAAAATGCTTAAATGAATAATTATAAATCTTGAGATAAAAGTCAAGATGGAAAGTATCAGCAAAGAGACAAATGTAAAGTAGAATCAAATAGAAGTTTTAGAGTAAAAAACACAATGGTCTTCCTCCCCACCCATCCCTGGATCCGTCACTGTATGAATTTGATAGCAGAATGGGGGAGAGGGAGGACAGAGGAAGGAGTCAGTAAACCTGAAGATATATCAATAAAAGATGATTCAATCTGAACAAAGAAAAAGTTTGAAGAATAATGAACAAATACCTTGGGACTGTAGGACAATAATAAAAGGCATAACATTTGAATTATGGGAATTCCAGCAGGAAAGGAAAAAGTAAGTGGGCTGAAAAAGTATTCAAAGAAATAATGGCTGAAAACTTTCTACCAAATTCAACAAAAAGCATAAATGTATAGACTCTTGAAGCTAAACTAACCCCAAATGGGTCAAATTCAAAGAAAAACATATCCAGGTACTTTATAAACTGCTGAAAGTTAAGACAAAGAAAAAAATCTTGAAAGCAGTCAGAGTAATAACTTACCTGTAAAAAAATGACGATTCAAATGACTGAGATTT
Source organism: Tarsius wallacei (assembly GCA_963574415.1). Taxonomy (NCBI): domain Eukaryota; kingdom Metazoa; phylum Chordata; class Mammalia; order Primates; family Tarsiidae; genus Tarsius; species Tarsius wallacei. The sequence continues at coordinate 4,772 of CAUYQG010060473.1, read as the reverse complement.
CTCATTATAAATCATAGTGACCAGGAAGAAATGGCACACCCGTTTTTAAAGTACTGGAAGAAAAGTACAAACTCCAATATCTGGCTGAAATATCCTTTTAAAATGAAGATGAAATGGTGATAATCACAAATAAGAGAAAACTAAGAGAATTTGGAGGTAAAAGACCTGCTATAAAATAGGTAAAGAAATTCCTTAGACAGATGAGAAATGGTACCAGATGAAAATTTAGAATTTCAAGACTAGAGGAAATGGTAAATATAATAGAGTATTTGTCTCTTGCATTATTTAACATATGGTTTATAGTTGAAATCAAACTTTAAACATTGTGTGATGGGAATTATCAATGCATTTAGATGTACTATAGAGGGCAGCTTATAAATGGAAGAGGAGACCTATTTGGTGGTGTGGTAAGCAGAATAATCTCCCTCCACCAGATGCCATATCCTAATCCCAGGATTCTGTTGCCTCAGGTGGCACCAAAGATTTTGCAAATGGGATCAAACTATAAAACTTGAGATAGAGAATAACTTGTATTTTTCTGGTGGGCCCAATCAAATATCTTGAGTCATTGAAAGTAGAAGAGTAAGTTGAGAGCTGTGGCTCATGCCTGTAATCCCAGCACTTTGGGAGGTCGAAGCAAGGCAATTGTTAACCTACCAAGTTTCCAGGTATTTGTTATAACAGCAGTTACCCAGGAGGCTGAGGTGGAAGGATAGCCTGAGACCATGATGTCAAGGATGTTGTGAGCTGTGATTGTGCCTGCCACTGCATGCTACCCTGGGCAATACAGTGAGACACTGAATCAAAAATACATAAATTAATAAACAAACAAATTAAAGGGAAGAGAAAGCAAAATAGTGGGTCAAAGAAATGCACAATACAAAGGACTTTACTCATTATTTCTGGCTTTTGTAGATGGGGAAGGAGACCATGAATAAGGGAATGTGGGCAGCTTCTAAAATCTGAGAACAGCCTTAAGTTGACAGTCAGCAGAAAAATGAGGACCTCAGTACTACAATCACAAGGAATAGAATTTTGCCAATGACTAGGCTGACTAAGAAATGGATTCTTCTTTAGAGCTTCTAGAAAAAAAATGTCCCTCATCAATGCCTTGATGTTAAGCAGATAAGACTTGTCTTGTACTTTTCCAGAACTGAAAAATTATCTTGTTAACCTACCAAGTTTCCAGGTATTTGTTATAACAGCAGTTAAAAAAAAATAATGCGGGTGATCCTGTTTCCTTGTTCCAATTGAAGTAGTAAAATTTGATTCTAAATAGAATGTGAAATGTTTACTAAGTATACTATAACCCCTAGAGTAACCACTAACAATTGACACAAAGAGATATAATCACAATTATAATGATAATTAACATGGAACACAAAAAGTTATGTAACCCCAAAAAATGAATTAAAAGGTGAACATAAAAATGAAAAACAGAGGGAACAAATGGGAGACAATAAAATGGCAGACCTAAATTCCGACATATCAATGACTATGTTAAATGTAAGAGGTCTCAACAAACCAACTAAAAGATAGAAATTATCAGACTGGATTTAAAAACTGACCTAGCTCTCTGCTTTCTGTAAGAAGTTCACTTCAAATATAATATAATATTGCTAGCTGAAAAGCAAAAGAATAGGGGAAATAAAACCCACACAAAAAACAAAGGTAAATTAGAGTGGCTATGTTAAAATCAAGCAAGATAGACCTCAGAACTAAGAAATTATCAGACATAAAGACAGATATTACATATTGATTAAAGGTTAGTTCAGCAAAAAGACAAAACAATTTTAAATGTGTATGCAGCTAACAACAGAGCTTCAAAATACAGAAGTAAAAAGCTGATATAATTAAAAGGAGAAATAGAGACATTCACAACTATAGTTGAAAACTCACTGCTCTCTCAGTAATAGTAGTAGGCAAAGTCAGCAAAGATATTGATGAACTGAACTATCAAACAGCTAGATCTAATGGACATTTATACAGCACTCCACTCAATAATAGCAGTGTATATAGTCTTTTCAAGTGCATATGGAACATACGCCAAAATAGACCATATCCTGTGTCATAAATCAAACCTGAACAAATTTAAAGTAATTGAAATGATTATAGAGGATGATTTCTTGTCATAATTGAATTAAACTGGAAATCAATAAAAATATAGATGGAAACCATATAAACATTTAGAAATTACCTATATTCTTTTGAGTAAACTATGGCCTAAAGAGGAAATTTCAAAAAAATTAAAAAAAAAATAAGTGAACCCTGAGAATTTATCATAACACTACATGAAAGAGATTGGCAGAAGCTATCATTGCCAGGGGAGGGGAGGGGGACACACAACATTATTAAGGGTACCTGGTCTCAAACCAGGTGAAGTAAGGACCGATGGGAGGTCCAAACTTCACCTGTATGATTACCACTTATGTACCTAACCCTGAATTGTAACCCATATCCTTAAAAAAATATATTAGTGAAAGTGAAAATATAACATATTTCTACATAATGTATGGCTCAAAGAGGAAGTATCAAGGTAAATTAGAAAATATTTTTGAACTGGATGACGATGAAAGTGCAACATTTCACAGTTGGTGGTATGCAGTTAATATGTAGCCATAAATCTTATTTTTAAAATAATGAAAATGCTTAAAGCAATAATCTAAACCAGTAGTTGGCAAACTTTCTCTGTAAGTGACTGCCAAGTAAATATTTTGGTCTTTGTAGGTCATATGAAATCTACTGCAACTGTTAAACTCTGCCACTATGGTGTAAGAACAGCCATGGCCAAAATGTAAACAAATGAATGTGGCTACGTTCAATAAAACATTATGTACAAAATAGGTTGTTGTCTGGATTTGGTCTGTGGACTATTGTTTGCCACCCCCAATTTAGCTATCATATTAAGAAAGTAAAAAAGAAAGAGCAGATTAAACCTGAATCAAGAAGAAGGAAATAAATCATAAAGGTAAGAACAGAAATGTATAGTATTGAGAATAGTAAAACAAGTAAGTCAATGAAACCAAAAGCTTGTTCTCTGAAAAATTACCAGTAAGATTGATAAGCCTTTAGCATCATACTTAATGGTGAAAGATTGAATGCTTTCTAAGACTAAGAAAAAAAGCAAGGCCGTCAATGCTCTCTAATGCCATCTGCTATCTTACTTGAAGTCTCATTCGATCCTAAGACAAGAAAAAGAAATAAAAGGCATAACAAATGTAAAGGAAGAAATAAAAATAACACCTTTTTGCAGACAACATGATTTTCTGTGTAAAAGACTTAAAGGAGTATAATAAAACTAATAATTGAACTTAGGAAGCTTACAGGATGCAAGGTCAGAACACAAAATTCAGTTGTATTTTTTTATACTGGCAATACCTAATTGGAAACAAAATGAAAATGTCATTTACAATATGTCCAACAAAAGTGAAATACATATAAATCTAATATGTATGCTAAAACCAGAGAATGCTGATGAAAGAAACCAAAGAAGACCTAAATAAATGGAGAGACCTACCATGTTCTTGTATTGAAAGTCTTTACATAATAAATAAGTCAGAATACCTCAAACTGATCTACGTATTTAACACAATGCCAATAAAAATTTTAGCAGGATCTTTTTGTATATAGGGAAACTTGTTCTAACATTTATATATAAATGCAAAAGAATAAGAATAGCTGAACAAGTCTGGAAAAAAATGAATTGGGAGAAGTCACACTACCCAATTTTAAGACTATCATGCTGCAGTGATCAAGATGATATTGGAAAAAAGATAGGCCCAGGTAAATGGAAATGAAGAAACTTAAGAAATATGCCCACACAATAATGGCATCAATTTTTGATAAAAGTGAAAAAGCAATTCAGTGAGAAAGGATAATCTTTTTAAACAATTGTGCTGGAAAAACTTATGCATATGCAAAAAGAATGTTGAGGTAAACGTAACACCTTATACAAAAATTATCTCAAAATAAAGTATAAAATGTAAAATAGAAGAAAATATGGGAGAACACATTTTTAAATTGGGATTAGGCAAGTACTTCTTAGATATGACACTAAAAGTGTATAACATAGAAGAAAAAATTGATGTTTGACTATATCAACATTAAAAACTTTTGCTGTGCAATAGACATTATTAAAAGATTGAGAAGACAACTATAACAACTATAAACTAGGGGAAATGTTTACAAATTATGTTTTAAGCAAAAGATTTATATCCAAACTATTTAAATAACTCTCGTAAGTCAACAATTAAAACTATATATATATATATAAGAATATATATATATATATCCTTTTCTTTTTTTTTTTAGTTGGAGTGTCACTCTGTTGCTCAGGCTGGAGTGCAGTGGCACACTCACGGCTGCTGCAACCTCAACCTGCTGGGCTCAGGCAATCCTTTCACCTTAGCCTTCCAAGTAGCTGGGACTACAGGCATAGGCCACCATTCCTAGCTAATTTTTTTGATTTATTGTAGAGACAAGGTTTTGCCAAGTTGTCCAGGCTCGTCTCAAACCCCTGGGCTCAGGCAGTCTTCTTGCTTCCACCTCCCAAAGTGCTGGGATTACAGGCGTGAGCCACCACACCCAGTTCCACAATTTTTAAAAATTGAGTCAAAATCTTCACTGGACAGTTTTTCTTTTTTTTTTTTTTTTTGAGTTGGAGTCTCACTCTGTTGCCCAGACTGGAGTGCAGTGGCCGCTCCCGGCCACCGCAGCCTCGACCTGCTGGGCTCCGGCGATCCTTCCGCCTCAGCCTTCCAAGTAGCTGGAAC
>CAUYQG010060469.1:0-18574 GCA_963574415.1 Tarsius wallacei | reverse complement strand
ATCTTTGTGGGTTTGGGGGGAACCTTGTTGATATTGATGTTTACTTTTATTTCACTGTGGTCCGAGAAGGTGCATGACAAAATTTCGATCTTTTGAAATTTGTTTATGCTTGATTTAAGGCCAAGTTTGTGGGTGATCTTAGATTACGTTCCATGTGGTGATGAATAGAATGTATATTTGGTGGTTGTTGGGTGGAGTGTTCTGTAGGTATCAATTAAGTCCATTTGGTCAAGAGTCACATTGAGGTTCTGGATCTCATTGCTGATTTTTTGTCTTGATGATCTGTCTAGGGTTGTGAGTTGGGTATTAAAGTCCCCAGTTATGATGGTGTTAGAGTCAATATCTTTCTTTAGTTTTCCCAGAAGCTGCTTTATGAAAGTTGGCACTCCTATGTTGGGTGCATATATGTTTAGGATAGATATTTCTTGTTGATGGAGTGAACTTTTTATCATTATGTAGTGGCATCTGTATCTTTTTAAATTTTTTATAGCTTAAATGGTATTTTGTCTGAAATTAAGATCACAACTCCTCCTTTTTTTGTGTTCCTTTCGCCTGAAAATTTGTTTCCCATCCTCTTACTTTGAGTCTGTGCCAGTCCTTTCTAGTGAGATGAGTCTCTTGTAGGCAGTATATTGTTGCCTGGTGGTATTTTATCCATTTTGCTATTCTATGTCTTTTCAGTGGTGCATTTAGTCCATTCACATTCAGGCTAATTATTGAAATGTGAGGGTTTGTCCCTATCATAGAGTTCTTATAGAGTTGTTGTTCTTCCACATGGTTTGTTGTCTTTCTTTTGGTTTTGGGGTTGGTTCATGTGTATTTTATTCTTTTTCCTGTACTCTTGTGAAGAATGTTGTTCTTTTTTCCTTTTCTTCTGTGTTTAGTACTTTCTTAAGTTTTTCATGTAGAGGTGGCAGTGTAAGTTCTTAGGGATTGAATATCTGGAAAAGATTTTAATTCTCCCTCGCTGATGAAGCTTAGCTTGGTTGGGTAGGTTATTCTTGGTTGAAATTGTTTATCTTTTAGGACTTTGAAGATAGGGCTCCAATCTCTCCTAGCCTGTAGGGTTTCTGTAGATAAATCTGCTGCTATTCTAATTGGTCTTCCATGGCAGGTGATCTGGCCTTTTTCTCTTGCTGCCTTTAGAATTTTTTCTTTTATACCTACTTTTTTAGTCAAATTATTATGTGTCTGGGAGTTGGTCTTCTCATTTGTTGTCTTGTGGGGGTTCTCTTAATCTCTTGTCTTTGAATTTTTGCATCACTGATTAGATAAGGGAAGTTTTCTTGAATAATCTCATGGAAAGTTTGTTCCAATGTGGTCTCTGTCTCTCTTTCTGCCTCAGGAAGGCCAGTTACTCTTAGGTTCGGTCTCTTGAAGTAATCGCTCATCTCTTGAAGGTTTTGTTCTATCTTTTTAAGCTTGTTTTCTGTGTTTTTAACAGTTTGGGTTAGTTCTATATTTTGGTCCTCAAGCTCTGAGATTCTTTCTTCTGCTTGGCTAATTCTGCTTTCCATGCTTATTAGTTTGTTATTTATTTCATTCACAGTATTCCTTATTACTGTTATCTCAGTTATCAACTCCTTCCTAGTTTCTTCTTGTCTCTCCTCAATTCTTTTTAATCTCTCCATTAATGTCTTGATATCTAGGTTTGTAGTTTGAGACAAGTCATTCTGGGGGCTCGTCATTGTTTGCATTCCGAAGTCAGTTTTCTCAGTGTCTGCCCTCCCAGGAGTCTGGGAGAGACCCATATTCTTCTTTTGGTTTTTCTTCATTTGTGTAGATTTTTCTCTCTCTTCCCTTTTCCCTCCCCTTCTTTAACTCTGTTTTTCAGGGAAGGTGGGGTTGCTTTTGCTTTGCTTGTGCAATCTCCTGTTCTTCCTTATGAGGGTCCTCTGTCTTTGTTCACTATTGAGGCTGGAGTGCATATTAGGTTTTCTTATAATCTATCTCATAGCCAACATAGGCTTTGAGTGAATCTATATGACATATAAAACTATGGAAGCTATAAGAAAATAAGTTTAATTGGACATTAATGGAAAAACAGCAATTTATTTGATGAATGAAAATGCAAATGCTGAGACAAAATGAATTGACACAGAAACTTGCATTAGGCTGTATCTGGCAGGAACCCATTCCCTTCAAATCCATGTACATATGGATGTTTTGTTTTTTCAATCAAAGGTTGTTTGTGTTTAGCATATTCATATCCAAATTTATATATTTCGAAAATAACTTTGATACTATCAAACTACCTGATAACAGGCCAATTAATATCTGCCTGGTGCTTTAATGTGGACTTAGCATTTTCATTTGCATTGCCTTGCTAATGCTTTCTGGAAGATCTATAAAATGTTATCTACATTTTTAGATGAGGCAGCTGAGGTTTGGAGAGGTTAACTGGTTTGCTCAGGATCAAATAGTTCAGTAGTTCGTGTGAGGTAGAAATAAGACTCACACCTAATCCATCTCTTCTGGCTGCAAATTCTTCTTCTTTCCATTGTATTTTGCCACTGCCTCACTAACCCAGGCATTGTGTGTTCCTATAGGAAAACCTCCCTTGGGGTTCTATTACCCTTGACCATGTAGTTAAGAATGTTTCAATAAGTCTTGAAATTGGTTATGTCTACAGCTATGCTCTTTCTGATTGAACCAAACATTGAAGATGAAGTTATGATGGGGAATTTGAGATTTGTATCAAAATCCAAAATAAGTGTAGAGTTTTAAATCATGTACAAAATATAACACAATTATGCAATACACACTTTTCACTAACCAGCACTTGTTGCCTTTGAAGTTTTTTGTTATTATCTTTGTTGCTTTGGGATTTTCATATTTGTTTTTTATTTGAGAGGTTTACATCTCAATAGAACTTGAGACATTGTCTTGATCAGTGATTTCTAAAGGGCTATCTGAGCAATGGCTACATGACACTCACCTAGGAGCTCTGTAAAAGCCACGATTCCTAGGTTCTGACCCCAGAGATTCTGATTCAGTAGAATCCTACACAGTAGGTTCAGTGTGGGACCCAGGAACATGGTTAAAAAACAAACAATTAAAATGTCCCAGGAAATGCAAACTAACAACCACAATATGATTCAATTTTATTTCTCAATAAAGTTATAATAAAGTAGGAGACTGATAAATATAGTGCTGGTGAAAGGAGGGAACCAGGTCATATGACCATTCTTAAAAATTAAATGTGTATGCTATTTATTCTTTCTATCAAACTTTTGAAAATTTATCTAAAAGATGTAGCTGTAACAGAACTCTAAGAATATTTTTTTTTAATTTTTGATTTTAAAGATGTAGGATACAATTCAGGTTTAGATATACAAATGTCCATTATGCACGTACCCTTGTTAATGAGGTATGCTCCACCTCTCCTGGCAGTTTCTCACTATTGTCAATCCCTTTCTTATAGAATTATGATAATTAGAACTCTAAGAATATTTACTTCTGTATTGCCAGCATTTGCATGCATACACACACACAAATAAGCTTTTGAATGAATTATGATGCATCTATATTATGGGCACTATGTAACTAAAAATAAATAAATAAATGAGGCACAATTTGTATGCACCAACTAATTTGGAAGGGTATCTGTAATACATTATGAGAAAAATCAAGTTTTAAACTGAAATTTATCATACATTACCAACTTATAAAATATATTGAAAGTGTATTTGGGTTTGTTTAAACAAAGAAAAAATATAGAAGAACACTTGGAGAACTGTTAAGAGTATTTACATCATTATGGTGTTGCTTCAAAGAAAAGAGTACAATTTTTTCTTTAGGAACCTCTATACTGTTTAAATAGTTGAATGAGCAACAGTTTAAAAGAATACAGACTGAGAGAGGAAAATAAAGTGGTACTTGGAGAGACATTAAAAACAAAAATAAATAACAAGTAATTCTGGTGTCCAACAACATTAGAGAATTGCTGATTTAGGCCAGAATCCTTCTGCAACTGGGTTCTTTTCCATTTATTTATTCACTCATTTGCCCAATATTCACAGAGCACATGCAATGCTCCAAGCACATGTAGATACTGAAATTCAAGCAGTAAAAAGACATGATTTGCAATTGAATTAAGATGAGCCTGGCTAAGGTAGATCAGACACAAATGTTTCACAAAAACAATGAAAACCTGTAAAATTAGTTTCCCAATGTGAGTATTAAAACATATAGGTATTTGGATTCCAGCATCTCTGAAATCCAGGTAGAACAGGAACAAAATCTGCCTATTGTAATTTGGAATACATTCTGCAAGAGTCTTGAGCATAAACGTAATGGGAGTGCAACCTACTCTTTATTGGTATCCCCTTCCTTTTCAAGTTAATCACAATTGTTTATGGGCTGTAGCCTCATATGTGTTTTGGTCTTATTGGATTACAACATTGGTGAATTAATGAATCAGTGATAATAGAGAGTATTCACCATCCAACCACTCAAGAGGCAGTCACATCCTAAAAATACCCTTTGCCTAAGAAATCCTATCTCAGGGGAGATAGCCCAAGCAAGGGGGAGTTGAGAAAGCCCTTCATGTTGTTTTAAGGGATGCATCATCCAGCATTGAGTCACAGTGGATCTGACATCCATTGCTCACAGGTTCTCAAGCATTTTTGGTGGGAAGTACAGGTCAAGTCCAAAAAAAATAGATTGACACTTTTTCTCCATCTCAGTCTCCTATCGAGAAAAGCAAACCCAGATGATTTTCCATTTCAAGTTCCAATACAGAATGGATTGGTTCTTGTTTTCTTGACTAGAGTAGTTGATGAGGGCTCAGAGATGGGCAGCCTGCCAGTCACAAATTAATTGTGATCACATTGTAATATGAACTCAGAAAAACAAATAGAAAAGGGAAAGGGGGGTAGAGTCAGAAAACCTGTATGTTTGGAGAAGGTATGACCGTGATCATGCGTATTTCAAGTGGCCAGCACATGTATAGAGCTCATTGCCTTTTGGTATAGAGTGACTAGCTCAGAAACAGAAGGGATATTTGGAGGCAGGATTTGTGTTGCTACACTCCTCTGCAACTAGGCTCTATAATAAAAGTGCTTGCATCAGACAGAGGAAGGCTGACCACACATTTTAGCACTTTCACAGTTCTAACTTAATCATGGCAGGAAGCTTTTCTGTTGCTAGTAGAACAAGTTGCGTCACTAGGAACATCTGACTCCAGGATCTAGTGTCAATCACTTTCCCTAAGGTCATTAAAAAATACTAGGGTGTCCCCTTACAGCATAAGCCTCTGCCCGAGTGACAATTAAAAGGAAACACATAGCATGATAAATAATTGAACAGGTGGATTAAAGAAATGCCTTTCCTGTGTAAAATAAGAGGGATGATTGGTGGTTGTAAATCCAGGCTCTTTGGTGCATCCTCCTCCACAGCCTAAGGTTCTAACGGGTTGAGCTACTCTTTTTCTTTTCTTTGCCTTTCTTGGTTGTTCAAGGAATTTCTTTGGCCTCAGGGAGTCAGACAAGCATTAGAGAAAGACAACACCTCAGGAGAAGTTTCCAAGAGCAGTATTCAAGGGACACCTGCCAGTGACTGTTGTGGCAAAGAATCGCCCACTGAGTGGAATAATATTTTGGATTTAGTTTATGCAGGATAAGCTCTGCTGTGGATCAAATGGCAAGTCTGTCTGCTCATCTGATTTAAGAAATGCCTTGTTTGACTTGCTGGTGCCAAAACACCTGTGAAGCACAACTTAAGTATCACCATTTCACATCGGGTCTTAGATTTGGGTTTTGAGCTTGTTTTCCTCCTAGACAATATAGTTTAAATCTCCAAAATGAAGACAAAAGTTGGCAATTTACTGTCATTGACAGCAGTCCAAACAACTTGGTTTTTGATATCCTGGGAAATATTTAACACCAGAGTGTTCTTGTATTTTCACCTTCGTCTTTGGCTCTAATAGATGTCTTTCTAATAGAGTAAAAAGGAGAGAGTGAGAAGGAGGGAGGAAAGAGAAAAGGAACAAACACAGTGACTTTCGCAAACAAGTTGCCATCCTAGTTTCTATTTGCAGCCCAGTGGCATTATTTGAAGTCCCCAGTGAAAATAAAACCCTCAAGCTTGGAACTCCAGCTACCATGGCATATTTTTAAATGGTTACGAAAGGAGTCTGAGCATTCAGTCTGGCAATGCCCAAGGTTCTTGGGCCACTCTGTGGATAGTACTTGAGATTCACCAGGCAGGTAGAGCCTGTTTCACTAAGCTAGGCAAAGGAAAGACAGTGATAGAAATTAAGATAATAAGGAAGGCAGAGGGAGCAGAGAACCCAAGTAGGTGATTCCCATATTCTAAAACAGAAAAGTTAACCATACTAGAATTGCTTGGTGGCAGAATTTGAGAAAAAAACAGATTTTTTTAAAAGAAAAAAATGCATTAAAGAAAATGCCAGAGCATACTAAAGCAAGAGAGAATAGTATAATGAATCCCAGGTACTCATCACCCACTTCAACAATTCTCAGCTCACAGCCAGTCTTGCTTTGTTTCCCCCAATTACCACCTACCAGAATATTTTGGAGTATATCACAGATAACATGCAATAGAAAATTTACAATCAGGCTGGGCTCAGTGGCTCAGCCTGTAATCCCAGCACTTTGGGAGGCCGAGGCAAGGGGATTGGCTGAGCCCACGGGTTCAAGACCAGCCCAGGCAACTTGGCGAGACCTTGTCTCTACAATAAATCAAAAATTAGCCTGGCACGGTAGCGCGCAACCGTGGTTCTGGCTACTTGGAAGGCTGAGGCAGAAGGATCGTCTGAGCCCAGCAGGTTGATGCTGGGGTGGCTATGAGCGTGTGTGCCACTGCATTCCAGCCTGGGCGACAGAGTGAGACTCCAACTCAAAAAAAAAAAAAAAAGAAAGAAATGAAAAGAAAATTTACAATCAAACTCTTATAAGATGTAAGACTTGGCTATAATTTAGTTAGTGAAATTAGATACTATCTATAGAAGACCAATTAGGATCATTCATTTTGGGTAAATTTTTTAAGTTTAACTAAACTTCCCCTGAACTTTCATACTAACTAAAGATCAATTTCATAAAATTTTTTTTGGTAGTACTTTCTGATGGCTAGACAATGGGTTATATACAGATAAACAGCAGATCTGTAGTCTTGCAGGAGGTAAAGCTTAGGAGTCACAAGGATGGAGTGGAGATAGTGTAACTGAGAAGGGTGCTGCTGACCCTTCTGCTGACCCAAGAAAGGGTGCAAAAGGCAGTGTGAGATTACAGGGGGGACTGAGGAGCACAGAGATCAGAGAGTCTCTGCCGGTTACTACACTCACTATGTGGTATGCAGCCAAGGCTGCTCTTTGATCTTCATCCTTCAGACCATATTCTTAATCTCCCCAGAGGGCTGCCCTTTTCCTCCTCACACACCCAATCCAATCTGGAATCACAAAAGGGCAAGGAAAGTTGAGAGTGTGCATCCAAATATACTAATTTCCCAGGCAGCTCTGCAGATCTATCTTGTCTGCATAAAATGAAGTGGGAGTGAGACACTTAAAACACAGTGACAGTTAATTTCCAATGTGTTTAATAATGCAAACACAGATATATATATATCTTCTAAGGTGGTGCTTAGAAATTTTTAATGAATGCCCTAGGGGATTCAGATAATTTATATCTTTAAGCAGATATAAATTATCATGTTGTTTAAGGAATTTTTTTTGGTGGGGGGTTGTTGTTCTTAATTGTGTAAAGGTGAGTCACAGGATTACTCGTTTGCAGCATCTAACGTCCCCATTGTCTCTAATTATATTTTGATAAGTACAAACTGTGTTATATGTGTTTCAGAATTGCATATATTCAATCCTATAGACATGTTTAAGCTCCTACTATAAGCAAAGCACTGTTGTAAATGCTAGGGGGGAAAAAGTCGAGTTATAAATGGTCACTGGGCTCAAGGAGTTAACATAACAGGCGTCTTAAGGCAAGTACACACATGTACATGGCCATAATGTCACAATTTTTTAAAAAATATAAGAAAAGGAAACAACTATATATGACTAAAGTTGTTATCATTACAACGTGAAGATGCAAAGTAGAGAAACATCTCCTATGGATAGGAGGAGGGGAATGAACCCTGAAAGGCTTCTTGGAAGAGGTAACATTTGACATGGGCCTTGAAACTGGGGCAGAAATTGGGGTCGAAGGGGAAAAAAAATTCTTCAGGAAGAAGGAAAAGCTAAACAAAAATGAAGTATGTAAGAACAGGTGGTACATGTTCAGAAAAACACACATGGTCCACCTTGATGGGTGAGGAGGTTATCTTTATAATGAGGAGGAAAATAGAACTTAAAAGGCAAGTCGATTGCACCAAGACAAACAGGTACCTTCAAGGGCAAGGGTAAATGCCAAAATCTGGAGCAAGATTACTGGGATCATGACTCTGCCTCTGAACTGGGTGACCCTGGAGGATTAGAGAAGACACTGAGACCTTAAACTTCAATGTCTTTGTCTATCAAATAAGGATCCAGCAGTGCCCATCTCTGCCTATGGTTATTTCATTACCTTATCATTGGGGTATAATGAGGCTTCCCTGGGGTGTGCAGAAGAGGTAAGGTCATTGCAGTTCACAGTGTGTTGTTGTAGAGTGGAATGCAGCCACCCGATCTACCTATCTTGAGTTGAGCTGATCTCAGACAGATCTGAAGCCCGGAATATCTCATAAAGAGATTCTTCTGGAAGACTGCTTTACTGTTACTGGCAGGACAGGAGAGCTGGATAGAAATCATGTTTGCAATCCCAAGGGGTGAGGTGGGGGTCAGTCAGCAGCAGCCTTTTTTGTTGACTTGACTGGGAGGGCCAGCTGCGGGTTAAGGGATAGAGAGGGACCCTCTGAGGAGCTATGGCAGGACCTTCCAATTTTCAATTTGTTTGCCTTATGACATGACCAGCCCTGTCTTCACTACACATCCCAGCTCCAGGGTCATTTCAGTTGTAAAGGGCTCCAACATGGAAAGAAAAAGGGTGGGGAGTATGCACCTTGTGATGTGACCTGACAGCATTGAGATAGATGGGTCACCTCTCTGCTCCCTCCCTTTCCAGGGTTTTAAAATTCTTTCCTCCTGGAAGGGGTGGAGTGAGAGTTAACAACAATTTAATGGGTCACAACTGGGTGTCTCTCCTTTCCTGAAAGGCCTGGCAACATCTCTCCCGCCATTGTGATTATGAAGAATGCATTCACAAGGATGATTATCTAATCAGGGAATTAGCCTTGGTTCATGTGGCAATCATTAGAAGACTCTTTAAAAAACCCAATAGAAAAACGGAAGGCCCAACTCAGGAAATAGCGCTGGTAATTACACCCTGAATGATTATTATACACGAGCACTATTAAGATTTGGGGCAATTATTTATAAACAATCTTCAAACAAAATTGGCAGATATTTGTCATGAGCACTTACTCCACGAAAGACCATGCCAATTTCTCCTACCTGATTTCCTCCATTCAAGTTGTTGCACTGTTGGGTCTAATTTTTTCAAAGTGAGGTCTAGGGACCATTTGATTCTGAATCCCTGAGGACACTAGTTACAAATTTCTAAGCACTACCTTAGATCTATAGTATCAGAATCTCTAGGGTTATGAAACCAAGATATCTGAATTTAAAATACTCTTATTTTAAAATACCTCTTTAAAAAAAAATTTCAAGCATATTCCAAAGTAAGGGGGATTATAATGAACATGTACTTATCACCCATCTTTAGTAAATATCAACTCATGACCAATCTTATTTGATTAAGCTCCCAGCCTAGATTATTTTGTAGCAAATCCAAGATATCATTTTGTCTGTCAATATTTCAGTGTGTATCTCTAAATGATAGACTTTTAAAACTCTAAGTATCATTATCATACCTCAAAAAATTATTAATACTTCCTTTTATTGACTACCCAGTCAGCATTTGTTTCCCATGTTATCTCACAATTTTCTATATCAAGAATTGAATAACTTTCCTGCATTGCAACTGGCTGATAATACCTGCTCTTACTGTTCCCCTGTCACTGCTTTTTCCCCCTTGCTTCTTACTGGTTAAAGAAACTGGGTTGTTTATCCTACAGACTTTCCTATAGTCTGTACTTTGCTGATTATATCCTTGTGGTATCATTTAACATGTCCTTTTGACCCCATGTTTCCTTTAGTTTGTATAATAATGATTTATATAATAATGAACTTTGTAATCTATTCTATATTTTGTTATTCATGTACTTATAATGATGTAATAGTTAAATGTCCTTATTATCCATTAAATGTAAGGTCTTGATTTGATTTAAATCAGATGTTTTTGGCAAGAATACTTTATAGGTGACATGAAGTATCAAGTATTTCCATCTGGAGGCACTGAAAGTCTCATTGTCTTTTTGTGATATTAGTAGCTATTGATTGATGGTCATTGATCAGTTCCCCTGACTCACTGGGACTAATGTTCTATAGTTCTATATGTTTAAAGCAAGCCAAGTGAACTTTACACACAATGAAGCTTAAGAATCCTGTTCCAGTTCTTCTTTTGTGCTGCTGATAGAGTCAGCTTACAAAAAAGCAAATATACCATTGTCCTCTAATAAACTCTTCTAAAGACATCAGATTAAGGCTAAGCAAGACAATTCTTCTGAGAGTGGGAAGATTACATTAGCATTTTATTTATTGTTGGTCTTCCCCTTAAATATGAACCTAATACTTCATATATAGATCCAATATAGCATTGTATAAAATTAATAAGTGTACATATATTTGAGAAGAAGCTCAAAACATTTCATTGATGGAATGCACAATCAAAAAGTCTTAGAGACTGTGGCTTAGAGGGTGGCTTAGAGCCCACATCATTAAACATGTCAGATAGTGAAATCACTTTTCTGACTTTATTTCTCACCACTCTTCTTCCCCTTACATCCTATGCTGCAGCCACACTAATTTTCCACTCAGTATCCCATGTTCACTTCTCCTTCTCATTACTCATGCATTGCCTCTCTTTCAGGGCAATGCCTGGCAGGCTTTCTCTCTACAAAAACTTAAAACTTAGCCATAAGTAAGAAAGTTTCCTTCAATACTGTAATGATTAGGGTGCATATGGTCATCCTGGCTCTTATTTTTTTTGAAATGTAATTGTTTTTCACGTTTGTCTTTCACTAAGCATAACATCTTTATGAGTGGAGGATTTGTGTCTTTTTGGTCTCTGTATATCCCTAGCCCAAGACCTGGCTCATGGAGTAGACTATGTCAGAAAGTGACCAAAGATTAGGAAGATCCAAAAAAGGCAAAATTTGAGCTATACATGAAAAAAAGAGAGAAGAGAGAAAGGCATTCTAGACACACAATTAGCATAACAAGAAGCATAACAATGGGGACAAGATGTGTTTGAAGATATAGGTTAGGATGCTTGGTATTGAAACAATAGTAACACTTCCTGTAAGAAAGATAGTCAAAATGTATTGGAATGATATCAGTGGCTTCCAGACCATCAGAAAGCTAGAGGACCAGGCCTAGACAAATTTAGGAGGCAAGGTACTCCCAGGAACCCAATAGCACAACAGTCTTTTAACAAAGAGAATCTAGCCATGATGCTACTGCAACAGCCAGAGGACTTAGCTAACCCCATACTACAGCTGTAAAAGGATGCCAAATGCCCCTATGGAATCGAGGCAGGGAGAGATGGAGCTTTGACCCTATCTCCCATCAAGAATACCTTAATGGGAGGATTCTCCCCCAAATAAGGAGGTAAAGTAGTTGAGTTGTTGGACAGTCGGAAAAAGGTACACTTGACTTAAATAGTAAGTAAATTAGATTGACATTAGAGAAAAATTCATCTATGGTAATGGTCAGAGATAAGCATAGAAAGGTAGTTTGAAATCAAGTTGTAGAGTTGTTCATATGATTTTCAAGTCAAATAATTTGGTATTTGTGCTATAGACAATGGGAAGATATTCACATTATCTGTAGAGGAGTAATATTATTAAAGAGATTATTTGGATCATAAAGATGATGCTTTTAGTGAGATTGGGTTAGACAGGAAGACAATGCAGTAAAGGAGAGCCATTAATGGGCATTTGCAATAGTGTATGTTCCAGAGATTAGTCAGAAATTTGCGGTCTATAAAAGCTGAAGTGAACTCTCAAATATTAAACATAAAAGCAGATTCTAAGTATCAATCAAGAGATAAGCACCGCAGACAAGAAAAGGAGTGAAGAGAGAAAGCACCCAGAGAATACCATTAAGTGGCTTGCTCTTGCTGTTCTCTGTACCTGTCATTTCTTGTTTAAACACAAGTGCTTTTGCTTCTCGCAGGGAATACCTTGAAGGCTTCTCATTGTCTTTGACAGATATTATTGGAGGTTGGAATAAAGGCTGGGTAGAAAAAAGTGATGAATGCTAGATTGATGGTATTAACAAAAATATGGAGGAAAATGTGAAGGAAGAGTTTGATGGAAAATGGTGACTTCCATCAAACTGTGTTTGAGATACTAGGAAGACTTGCATGTAGAGATGTCCAGAAGGATATTGAAAATGTAAGTCTATAGCTTAAGAAAAAGTAGGGGACTTTAGGGAAGGTAACTGAAGAAGGTAACTTTTATAAAATGTCTTCTATGAAGAGGCATTTTCACATACTTGCTTGTGCTTATTCCTCAGTTCCCCCAATTTTATAGATGAGGACTCTGAGGGTCAGACATCATGTTTTTCTCCGAGTTCATACAACTGTTATGGGGTGTACCCAGTACTCACACCTGAATACCCTGGCTGCTAGATTCTTTACACATTTTAAGATTCTATTTTAGATAAGCCTGGAAGCCGACTGATAGAGAAATGGGAGAAAATAATTTAGAATGAAAACTCCAAGAGAAGCTAAGATCATACAAATATTAAGGAAACTGGCTTAGTAGATAGAAAGTAATCTGGGAAACTAGAAACAAATTGGAAAAGTTTAAAGGTTAGTATTTATAAGAAAAAATAAGGCATAGTGTTGGGGCAAAAATTTATTTACCATTTAGGAATACAGGAGGTTCATAAACTTCTGTTAAGTTCCATATAAATAGAATTTTCCTGCCCAACTCCTATAGTCAGAAAGCTAATATTCCCATAAATTATTATCAGCTGATTTTTATACTTAATTCTTCAGAAGGTACAATTAATTTTAGTAAGATAAAATAAATTATGAAATTTAAATCACCAGGGAAGGCATAATTTGGACTTCCTTTTTTAAAAATTTGAGCACGTACTAATAATATTATTCCAAAATATGTATCAGGTACAATGGCCGTATTCTCTTCTTCCCACTTATACTTACTTCTCCCCTTGTAACTTGGCTACTGAAACTGCTCCCTCATCAGTCTTTAAAGCTCTTCTAGTTGACAAATGCAGTGGCTTCCCTATTGTTTATCTTCTCCAATGTCTTTGTAGATATATCAAATGAAAATCTTATGTATATTTGGGAAGAAGAACCAAGACTGATTATTTTGGAGGCTGAGGAAGAAGAAAGAATAAAACATGATACCCAAGTTCCTGGTCTGGAAACTGGATGGATGGGATTGGTAAAATAAAAATAAAATCCTAAGTCCTTCAACCAACTACAGGGCCCCCCTCTTGGTCAAGTGGACCCCAGAGAAACCCAAAAACTGGAGTTCCCAGCCACGACAGGATACAAGGCCAGACATGTCTCTTTATACACCCTTCCTTTTGCAGTTTTGACACAACTGACCAGCATTCATGTTAAAATAGAGATCATAAAACTGATAGGATGGACTCTTTGTGGCAATAAGATATTAAATGATAAACAGGACCTAATGCCATGCCAGGCAAGGGTTAAGTCACACACACCCTACACTTAAAGAATAAACTATTTCTAACTGCCACAAGGTTTTTTTTCCTCTAGTAACTAAACAAGCACAGGCCTTGAGATAAGCAATATTCAAGTAATTGCAGCTCATCCACCAGCAGACACTAACTGACCCTCCTGTTCCACCATCTGTAATTGGACCAAAGGCTGATTTCAGTAACTTTCTTGGATAAGAAGACCACTGGCCATGGACTGGTTCTGGCTTACAGAGGCTGCACACTTTCATGCCTTTGTGTCCTGAAAAGACATTTTGATGTATAGATCCTAACTTTAATACATTTTATTTATTTGTTTGTTAATTTATTTTATTTATTTTTTTAAGAGACAAGGTGCTAGGACTACAGGCATGTGCCAATACATGCAGCTAGTCTCCATCCCAAGTTGGACATTAAGTCATATGTAACATGCATGTTTGTTCAATTCTCCTACATCAGGACCATATTCATAGTTCCTTCTGTAACCTGTTAAATATGTATATTTAGCCTATCCAGACAGCGTAAAGCTCTTACCCCAATCTCTCCTCCTTCAAATTACCTATCTCTGGTTCTCAGCCTGCAGGATGGCCACTTGAAGGCTGTAACCTCTTACAACAAAGACTCCTTTCCAAATTTATACTTGTGTGATTTTCTTCAGATGACAGATTGTACCTCATTCTTAAAAATGAGGGAATAGTAGGGAAAGCAGATTGGGGCAAGACATGACAGACAAATTATCACTTTAGTTGGAAAAATGGAGTGAGGACTGTATACTTTATCTTCTTAGATAGATTAGAAGAAGCCCCTTTATGGTAGCAAGTTCATGAATACATTTTTTCTGTTTTTTCTTTTGTAATTCCTCTGTATTCAAATATCTAATTATCTTGAAACATGTTCTCCCTGTGGTATCTCTTTGGAAGTGATTTTTGGTCTCAAGTTTATTCTTATCAAGAATGCCTCGATTACTATTCTTCTTAAGATGATGCTATAGCTATAACTAGGATATCAATCAATCAAGTGGAAAAGAGAAAGGGCCTAATTCCTTAAAACACCATTCCAGGAAGTCTTTATATTTTACCAAAATGTTGTTATAATAAAAAAAAAATTACAAAAGAGAAACCAAATTCAAGTTTAGAATAAACATGACTGTTATTATAGAACAAGGCAAGTGACTGATATAATTTAAAACCCTAAAAGGGAAGCTCCTTATAAGCATAATCCTATTTTCTAGCCAGCCTGACTCTTCTAGCCCAAGATTAGCCCTTCCTCTCAAAGAGTGTTTCTTTGGTTTTTGTTTTAAATCTTTACATTGCAGATTATCTCATTCCCTCTGGATCCTACACCCTTTTCCAAGAGAGGTAGGATCCGTCTCCATCTCCTTTCCAACAACAACATAATTGGTGGAGCACAATAATGTGCAGTGATTTTCCAACATCTTGTTTATTCTCCTTAGAATAATGCCTAGGGGAGGGAAGGGGGGAATAGGGACTTTGGCAAGACAAAGGTGGACTGTAGTATCTGAATAAGATAACAGTTCAGGGTGAACTTTGGTACTCTGTTGTCCTTTTTGATAAATCCTTATCAGTGTGACATCCAGATATGCATTCTCTTTCTTCTTGGTTTCCAAGCAAATAAATATTAATTCAAAGGCACACACATGTGCGTGCATACACATGTAAATACTCCTGTCCTCTCAAGAATAAACAGGATCTAAAGCCATGCCAATTTTCTAATATTTAGAAAACTGTAGTCTAGAGACATTTAAAAGTGAAACATTTTC
Organism: Tarsius wallacei; assembly: GCA_963574415.1. Classification (NCBI taxonomy): domain Eukaryota; kingdom Metazoa; phylum Chordata; class Mammalia; order Primates; family Tarsiidae; genus Tarsius; species Tarsius wallacei. The sequence continues at coordinate 2,969 of CAUYQG010060469.1, read as the reverse complement.
CTGTATAAAGCATAATCTTCAAAGACTCTATTATGAAGAAGATATTTTATATATGCAGAGCTGAGTCAATCCCTGTGTTCACCCTTCTTCTAAATCTTGTCCAGAGGCAGTAAAAGAGTTTATTAGCCTCAAATTTAAGTATGCCCTCTCTCCACCTGTGGGCAGGAGGGAAGTGATTGGGGTAGAGGATGATTGGCTTTTCTGGCTCATTCCTTTGCATAGATGCTATGTCATGGGGAAGAGATATTTAGCATTTAACCATGGAGGCAACAACAAAAGTAAGTTATTTAGACACTGGCCAGAACCTCAAATACATATTCCTACACTAAATAATTTTCTTCCAGCTCTCTACAACATCAGTGTGAAGTCTAAAACTAGCTCCCTCACAGCCATGTTGATGCTTGGGAACTTTTTAAAGACTTCTGCAAATGCCTATCCAGTTGGTGCCTTGGACTAATAGTAGTAAGGAGTGGTAGTTATTTAACATCTAGTGAGAGGCCAAGATAAATAGATGTGAACCCTAACTCACAGATTGCCATTTAAGCAAAAACCACCTCTCTAACTGCCAGTTCCATGAGCAGGTTTCCTGCCTTAAAATCTGGGAGCCAGACCTATCCCATTCTGACTTTGTTTACACAGACTTGGAAAGAAGGCATCTCTCACTCCCCCAGCATTAGTATCTTTTCCTAGTCTTTTTCCTCCAGGTTGTCATGGTATTTTTACATATCCCTATCTCAATGCTAGCCACATCATATATAGTCCATCCACTCTTGAGTCTGTCTTTCTTGATTGCTTGTGATCTCCAGGAGAGCAAGGACCTGTATTCATTTTTGCATTTCCTCCCCATCTCCTTCCCTCTTTACAGTGGGAGACACAAATTAGGTACACAGTGAATGCTCTGTTAAATGGACCATATATGATGGCTTAGGTGTTGCTTTAAACTGTTCAGCTTGAGGCAGGGAACAAGAAGTATTTGCATGATTTTTTGCCCTATTAACTCACAGTTTTACTTAGGGGGGGAAAAGTCACAAGTATATAGACAGACCAGTCACTTTCATAATCTCCAAGACTTGGTCAAATGGAATAATTTCTCTCTCTAAATTTAATCTGGCTCTCTAAATCTTTCTGGATTACCTGTTAAATGCTGTTTTTTTTTTTTCTTTTCTCTATCTCTTCCTTCCACAATCAGGCTATCAAAATATCCTGAGACTTTTCCTGCTAAAGCAGACCAAGGCCCTCATACCCCCTCACTCACGTACTCCACAATAGCACAGGCTGTTTTCCTTCCCAGTTCTCAGTTGTGGATCATTGGTTTGGAAATGAGAGGCATGAATTAAGTGTCTTTGTTTCTTGCATGGGCTTTGGAAGCACTTGGAACCTGGATCCTGAGTAGGGAGTTGCTTATACCAGCTAAAACAATCACAGGATCCAGACTGGAGACAGAGGAAAAAGGAAAAAAAAGGAAAAAGTCAATTCTACTCCATTCAGCTGCCTTTCCATTCAGCCTAGAATGGTGGAAGTTGGCCTCGTTTTGTGAATCTAGTTAGCAGCAGCATTCCTGGAAAACTGGCCCATTGCAGGGCTTTCTCGTGAACTTCATCCACCTGTCATGTTGGGTCTTGGAGGGAAGCCAGGACAGACAGGAAATAATAGGCTGCAGGATACTGGTGTGTGTCACTGGCCCCGACCCTCCCATTCCTGAGCACAGATGAGCTGGAAGTCTGTGAGGCGTCACCACGGCATGGATGGGTTGGGAAGCTGCAGAAAGATTGGCTGAGGGAGGAGGACGTGCAGAAAGGCTGACAGAGGTTTAAACTCACAGTAGGTCCCTCTTAGGGACTGTGAAACCATCTCTGCAGGGAAATGACCTTGGCTGTTGCTCAGACACATCCCTTTGTTCTCACTGACCTCATCTTGCACACATAAAACTGAGCCTTAAATTCAAAGGAGAATATCTGAGTCCCTCCCACCTCCACATTTGCGCTTCCCCTGGCCTCCCTGGCCAGTTGGAGGACTGGCTATGATGACATCAACTGGCTAGAATTACATAAAACTTCCCTTTTCAACTTCCAGACTCCTGGATTCATGCTATTTGTTTTGTTTTGTTTTTAATTTCCAAATGATTTCTCTTTGTGCCCTTCACCACTTCCTATCCCCTTTATCCCTGTCAACTTAGTTTTCTATTTTCTACTAGCAGGTTTTAGGCAATGAGGTGGAAGAAACATGGGTGGTTCCCAAGGAATTCTAACTAATAAACTCTAACAACACTAAGCAACACTGGAAAGATTTTACTGTACAATAAAAAACTCACAGGTGGCTGAGGAGTCATAATAACACAGTATCAACCTTCTGTTATGAGAAGAAAGGTATCCTTCTTGTGAGCCTTTTTATAGCAAATTTCACTGGGGGTAATGAAAGTAGGGAAAAAGAGATATTTACTTGTGTATCTGGATGTGGGGGACCACATAGAGGTTTGTTCCATATATTCTATTTTTTTTCATTTATATTTTTAAAAATTTCAATAGCTTTAGGGAGTACAAATGATTTTTGGTTACATGGATGCATTGAATAGTGGTGAAGAAATCTGGGCTTTAAGGTTACCCTCCACCCCACCTGTGCACATTGTACCCAATACTGTACATAGGTACCACATTTTCATTATCCACTAATCAGTTAATGGGCATTTATGTTGATTCCACTTTGCAATTGTGAATTGTGCTGTGATAAACATATAAGTGCAGGTGTCTTTTCTGTATAATGACCTCTGGTCTTTTGGATAGATGCCTAGTAGTGGGATTGCTGGATCAAATGGTAGATCTATTTTTAGTTTATTTGAGAAATCTCCATACTTATTTCCATAAAAGTTATATTAATTTACATTCCCACCAATAGTGTATACACATTCCCTTTTCTACGCATCTGCATCTGCATTGATTCTTTTTTGATTTTTTTAAAATACTCGCCATTCT
>CAUYQG010060466.1:0-18654 GCA_963574415.1 Tarsius wallacei | reverse complement strand
TCCCAGAAAAGATATTCATACAGCTGACCGAGTCCAGAAATAACCTCTCCATAGGAATAAGTTTGGGTGTCATGGTTTTCTCACTTTGACTAGTCTTTCCCATTCAAATCCCTCTCAAGGAATCTGGCTCTCTCCCATAAGAAAATTCAACCTGGACAACGTAGAGAACAAGGACACACCCAGGAAACCAGTTGCTGGGGTGAAGTCAGCCTATTTCCATCTCGCCTCATCTGTCCTGGGCTCCTAATGCTCACCTTACTCGGGTTTTTTTCATCATCTCATCTATACTTCTGGAGTTGACATGCTACATCACACAATACCACCTGGCTCCACTATTAAGCCCACCTTGATGAAACACTCATGCTGAATCCAACACTCTGCAGTGACTTCAGTGGCATATTTCTCCAGATTGCTGTTTTGGTGCTTGATCTCAGACTCCTATGTACCACAGTGGCGGGGGGGAAAAAGTCTCTCCCCAGACCTGGGGTTTCCTCTTGAGTGCATTGGAACTGTACTGGACTGAACAGGATGTTGGTGTAGAAAGTGTGTCTGTTGATTATCCATGATATACTAAATATCTATTTTTGAAAGTGTTCAAAGGCAGACTCAGCCTTGGGATGTGAGAGTAAATAGCAAAGAATATAAGGCTTCCGTGACTTAGATCAAGTCATGCAAATTTATTCATGTTTAATTTTTGTTGGTATTACTAGAGATATAAATACAGGCATTGCATCTAGACTTGAGTATGTCTTTGAAGATTTTTTCTGGATGTAGTGAAGAAGATAGAGACCTATGAAAGGGATCATAATACAAATGGATAAATCTGGGGCTGGTTTAAATAGCCTTACCAAAGTATTGTTAACCAATGAATCCAGGTTAGCCTGGAGTCTTTAGTGGTGTGTAATAGATTTCTCTTATGAGCATTGTTTTTATAAATAATCTTAAATATAATCTTTTTCCTACCTCTTACTTCATAGTTGAGGAAACTTCATTCAAGAGAGGAGAAACAATTTGTCTAAGGTCAGACAGCTGGTCATCTTCAAAGGTGGAACAAGAAACCAGTTTACTGACTCCTAGGCAAGGGGATGTCTACTGGGATATGTGATCAGGAGGGAACCCCAATGTTGAACAGTCAGTGGAAATTTTATGGAGTAATGCTTAACATTTAAAATAAGTATAGCTTTTCAAACACTGATGCTTCCCTTCAATGATACAGGCACAAAGCAGTGAGTTTCTTATCATCAGAAATATGTGTGCACAGAATGGATGGCACACATGACTGATGCTATGGAAAGGGACTCCCTATTGGTTTGTGTGTGTGTGTGTGTGTGTGTGTGTGTGTGTGTGTGTGTGTGTGTAGTGGTGGGACTATGTGTGACCTCTAGGGTATCTTCCTACTTGAACATGTAGAGGAAACCTCAGTTCAATGCTGTCTCATTAAAAAGATAAGGCAAGAATAATGTCTTCATTTAATGAATGTGTGTTGGGTGCATACTCATGTGATTCTAAGAACGGATGTGATTATCCAATCCTCCCCGAGCCCCTTGAGAAATCACCCCATTGAAAAGGAGTAAGAGAGGGGGAGATTGGGAAATGGAACCCTGGGTGAGTTTTATTTTAAATCTCAGGAGTTGGAAAAAGAACACCCCAGGACAGAGAGCAAAATCACCACTTGGGTCTATCTGAGAAAGCTAGGTTAAAGGGGGGGAAACACAGAACCAGAGTTCTAATTTATCTCTTCATTATCTCTAGCATGGAGATACTACCATGCTTAAAAAGAAATACAAAATTTAGAATGTGTTAATCCCTAAGCAGTTCTATGATTCTATTTAGGATTGTCAAATCCCTAATGAGTTTTTTTTCTCTCTTGCCTGTATAATTTCAACCTGTGTAGCAATAGCTGCATCGTGTCCCCTAGAGATTCTGTCCCAATTGTCATCTGTCCTTTTTCAAATTGGGAGAAATTCTGAAGCTAGAGATCATGAATTCAAGGGCTCAGCATCAAGTTAGCTTTATGCCGGCTCTGCTCTGAATTTGAGTCTTTGTTTAGTTCAGTGGGATCTCTACCATACATGGCAAATTTAGGTTATGCTGTATTAAATAGGTCCCCAAAAGTATAGGAGCCCAAATGCAGCCGCAATGTATTTCTCAATCAGGTGTCAGTGCTGGATGGGTGAGCCATACGGTGGGTGACCCTTCTTCATACAGTTGCTCAGAGAACCCAGGATGGTGGGGGCTCTGCCATCTTCAGCTCATGGTTTTCAAGGCCATCCTAGAGTTGTATCCCTTCCAGCAAACCAGAAAGGGAAAAGGACACACATGGGAGGTTCTAATGGGCCAGTTCTGAAAGAGACATGCATCACTCAACTCACATTCTTTTGCCTGAACTCAGTCACCTGCCATATCTACCTGCAAGGGAGACTGGAAAATGTCACCCCACAGGATACACAGACATAAGGAAAGCAAACAGATTTTAGAGCATTTCCTTCCATACCTGGACTTCTGTTCCACTATGGGAGGAATTCTTCCTCCAAACCTGCTGCTACAAACCTGGTATTATTTTCACTGCTAGATCTATTCGATGTTAACTTCACAATAGCCTTGACCACTGCCAAGTTCAATCTTCCAAATTGACCCTAGCTAATTTAAACTGAAAAATAAGTTATTTGAAACATACCAAATAGCTCACCAAATTGACAGGAAGGTTCATAATTGACAGGATTAGGCTCAGAAAATGAGAAACTAAGGGAAATTGATTATCCTAGCAATAGGCACACACAAGGGACAACACTGCTAGAGTGCTATTGACCTCGCTGGACATTGGATGCAATGGCCACACAGTTCCAAAATGCCCCTCCCTTCTCTAAGACATTTTCTCCAGATTCAAAGTCCTGAACTGGGCCACCCCATTGCCTGGATTAGATCATGCATTTAAGCCAGATTGCTAGGATTCAGGGAAGAAGATTACTTCTATCATGGTGGGTAGAGTCCTGTTTCTTGCTGTAATGGTGAGTTTTGTAATTATGGAAAAGGCCTCAGATAAACTAAAAAAACCCAGAAAGATAGAAATCCAGTGAGCTTGATGTTTAAGATACCCTTAAGGTCACATTAGATTTACTGACGGCCCGTGGTGGTTTTCAGATTCCGGTTGGCTGCATGCCTACACCATGCTTTATTGTTGTGCCTAGACTCTGCCTTGTTGCCCCTTCTGGAATGTGTGTTTTGAATATGTTCACCAGTTGGTTACCCTAGCCCGCCTAACATTCTGTTTGAGCATTGTTCTGGCCCTTTTTGATGCTAGCTGAGCTTTTCGGGTCCTTTCCTACAACACTTGGCCTTGTTTTGAGAACTTAATTCAGACCTGGGTCCTGTGTGATAAGTCTGCAGGGCCATCTTCCAGACGTTGGACCCATCCCCAGTAGGGTTTTCTCATCTGTTAAATGAATAAGTTGGCTCAATTCCCGTTAGTCTCAAAGGGACACTGAAGCTTAACAAGATGGTGCTTCGAGATATTTGGAACACGGGGTGGCATTATCACATTATTATTTTCACAAGCTGTTAACCTGAAGGGGGAAAATAGTGGAAATTTTATGCCAGAGAGGTTTTGGCACTTTGTCAATTCAACATTAGCTCTGAGGGCTTTTGGAATTTTGCCTGAAATCTTTGACACCAAGCAGCTAAAAGCTGTGTTTTTCTGGGTGATATTCCTGTCCCCAGGGATGGCATTAAGCATTTGTGAGAGATGAACTGTGCCAGGCCCATCTTCCAATGTCCCACCAGCAAACACAAAAAAGCAACACATACTCTGTGAATTGCTGTGCATAACATGTTTCACACTTGGAGCAGCACCTCTGACTTGTGCCAGTAGAAAAGGAGTGGAAATGGAAGAACCCACATATGTACATGATACGTAAGTTCCCTGTGTGATGCGTGGGCCAGTTGTGGCTGGGAAGTTTCTGTTTGAGTGCTCAGATGAACCCTGCTGAAGGTCACAGGACCTCTTTAGACTTTCGTTAATCTCCCACATCACAGTCGTCGTCACCACTGTCTTTCTCCTTCCCTTCCTTCTCCTCCTCCTCCCCTCCCCCTCCTCCTCTTCTTTTTTTTTTTTTGAATCGGAGTCTCACTCTGTCGCCTAGGCTGAATTGCAGTGGCATGATCACGGTTCACTGCATCCTCGACCTCCTAGACTCAGTCGATCATTCTGCCTCAGCCTGCCAAATAGCTGGGACTACAGGAATGCACCACCACACTTGATTAATTTTTTAATTTTTTCTGGATACGAGGACTGTTATCTTGTCCAGGCTAGTCTCAAACTCCTGGCCTCAAGCAATCCTCCCCACCTCAGCCTCCCAAGAGTGCTGGGGTTTTAGGTGTGAATCACCACAAATGGTCACAGTCTTCTTTGAAAGAGAGCTATTGGTTATGCAAGTGCTGCCTTTGCCAACTAAACCAAAGAATGGTCTAATGAGAAACTAGGAAAGAGAAATACCTCCTTTTGGAACGCCATTGTAATAATTTTGGAAGAAAGAGAAGGGTGGAAAAACTTGTTGGAATCCAGGGAGCCATTAATTCATTCCCTGTGATTGACATTTACACGATGTGATCATAATTACAGGGAAAGGTTCTAAATGGTTTTCTTTGTTTGGACAAGAATCATTTACAAATACATACACTTTCACATCTAATGTGCCTAAAACACATATTTACATATATTTTAAAAATAATAGCTTGATCACGGTGGCTCACATCTGTAAACCCAGCACTTTGAGAGGCTGAAACGAGAGGACTGCCTGAGCCCAGAGGTTTGAGACCAGCCTGGGCAACTTGATGAGACCTTGTCTCTACAATAATCCAAGAAATTAGCTGGATTTGGTAGTGCACACTTGTGGTTCCAGCTACTTGGAAGGCTGGGGTGTAAGGATCACCTAAGCCCAGCAGGTCAAGGCTACAGTAGTTTTGAGCCTGCTACTGCACTCCAGTCTGGGCAACAGAGTGAGATTCCAACTCAAAAATAATAATAACAACAACAATAATAATATGTCATTCAGATATTGGTGTAAAAGATGTTCGTAAGAATTATTCAGTGTCATGAGCAAAAAGTACAGTCTGAACCTGCTTACTTTTATGTAACTGTGTCTTGCATTTTCATAAAGACCAACAAGCCTGTGCTTTGTCAATGGAAGAATGGAGTCATCTACATTTTATAACAAAGTACAGTGACCACTAATTTATCTAAAACTGATAGGAAATGAGACTTTTGTATAAATGAAATCTAGCTATAATAGCAGGTAACCTCCTTTTTTTCATCAATGCATTTTGAATGACAGTGCTTCTAAATTATATTATTATATTATCAGTCTCATGTTATAGCAATACTAATTTACTTCTAATTGTAATATGTATCTATGTTCATTTTAGAAAAAACAGAAAGTTTACAACATATATTTCCCCTTTAATCCAACAGACAGAGACCATCATTGTCAATATTTTATTGCATTTCCTTGGAAATATACACTAGGAATGAATATAAGTATATAAACATACCCCTTAAAATACTTCAGTATTTTGAAATGAGTCTTTTAAAGCTCAGTTCAAAATCAATGTTTTAATTTAAAATCAGTGTTTTAATTTCTGTTATTAAAATTTCTCAAGGTCTTATGGCATAATAGAATGAATGTGTAATAGTGAATCATATACACATAGGAGATATACTTCATTAAACTGTGCAACTATTGTTATCAACATCAACGTTAGGGATGTTTATATATGCTTGTATTTTTGTTTCCTTACAAGAGATCACCATAAGTAGAAAAAAATTTACATAATTTTGTAAGGATATTGAGACATATTGTTAAATTTCTAGAACTGTTCTGCCAATACCATTTAGCTTAATAGGTTGAAAGCAACTTGTATTTTAAATCTGAATTTTTTTCTTTCTTTCTTTCTTTCTTTCTTTCTTTTTTTTTTTTGAGTTGGAGTTTCACTCCATCACCCAGACTGGAGCACAGTGTCACTCTCAGGGCCACCCCAGCGTCGACCTGCTGGGCTCTGGCGATCCTTCCTCCTCAGCCTTCCAAGTAGCCAGAACTACAGGTGCGTGCTACCACGCCCGGTTTTTTTTTAAGTTTTTTATTGTAGAAACAGGGTCTCGTCAAGTTGCCCAGGCTGGTCTCGAACCCATGGGCTCTGGCAATCCACTCGCCTCGGCCTCCTAAAGTGCTGGGATTACAGACTGAGACACTGAGCCCAGCTTAAATTTTTTTCTTAACTATTGAAGTTTAGTTTTTCTTAACTATTGTGGCTATTTTCACATGTTTTGTGACCATTATGATTTATTCTGTGAATTGTCTGACTACATTTTTGTCTATTGTTCCATTGAAGTCTTATTGTTTTTCTCAATTGTTTTTATAATTCATGGAATATTATTTATACACTATTAAGCTTCTGCTTTTATATTTGTGGGACATACTTTCCTAGATTGTATATTTCTTTGTGTTGATGCTATTTCAATCTATACCATTTTAAATAATTATTTTTAGAAAATAAGATCTATTTAGTATCCTTTTTCACCTATATAATTTTGTGTTTTTAAAGATTATTTCATCTTTAACATTTGCCTTAAGTTCATTTGAAATTTTGGTACATGACATAAAGAGAAGCAGTGATCTTATTTTATACCTAGTAGTTAACCTATTACCTGAGCCCCAGTTACTGCTAGTCACTTGTTCTCCACTGCTTTGTGATATGATCTCTATCACATGTTGAAAATCTGTCAAATATCTTTCTGAACTACTTTCCTAGTTTTACACATCAGTTCTAACACCTGTATCTGATGGTCTAAAAGATTATATTTTTATGATGTACCTTAATATATAGTAGGGAATTTTCCACTTCATTTCTTTTCATGTTCTTTGGTTAGTCACACTCATTCCAGATAATCTTTAAAATTGTGCAGTTAAGTTCCAAAAGAAATCATTTGGAGACCTTAATAGGAATTGCACCAAATTTATAAAATGATATGATAAGAGTTGGTATCTTTGCACTTTTTGTTTATTCCATCTAGAAACATGATATAAATACATATAGACATAGATATGAATGTGGATAAACACAGATATCAGGAGAGATTTGAATTTTCATTTTATAAATTTTTTACTTTTTAAATTATGATTATTCCAGTGCAAATGAATTCATTCCTTCCTTTTTCTTCCTCTAACTGGTTTTCACTAGACTATAGGAAGCAGTGACTTTTTGTTATATAGATTTTCATTTTTTCACCTTATTAAAATCTTTTAAAATGTAAGGGTTTTCAGCTGATTCTTTTGAGGGTCCTAAGCATGTACTTTCCTCAACTGCAAATAATAACAAATGTGCTTCCTCCTTTCCAATAGTCTAGTCTTACTGTATTGACCAGAAAATCCAATCTAAATAACCGTAGTTGTCTTATTATCCCTACTTGATGTGATGAGTTATATTCTGGGAATGAAGCATTCTTGCACTGTGGTATAATCACGATTTAGTTTTAATGGGTAGTTTCTTTACAAGTTGCTTTTTATTTCTATTTTATGGTACGTTATTTAAATTTTTACATTCTGCTTATAAAATGAAATCCGTCTGTAGTTTGTGTTTTTCTAAAGTTTTGAATCAGGGTTATGCCAGCTTCATAAAATTAGAAGCTTCTTAGATTTCTTTTGGTCTCTAATTTTATATAGCATGGTAATTATATGTTCCTTGAATGTTGGAAAAAGACTTCTTGATAAAACTGCATTTGCAAAGTCTTTTCTTATAGATATTTAAAAATAACATTTAATGTCTTCCATATTCATTAGATATTCAGGTTCTCTACATTATAATAAGTTAATTCTGATGCTTATTTTCTAAGATATATCAGTGAATACCTTAAGATTAATTAGCATGTTATTATTTTATCATACTTTTTTCTGCATATACTCTTTTATCATCTTTAATATTTCTAGTTCTGTTCATATACTTTTTAAAAATTTTATTTATTTATTTCAAAAGCATGATTTATTGAGAGGACAGAAAAACTCCCATAGTAGGAGGGGACCTGAGGGGGTTGCCCTGTTAATATACTTTTTATAACAATCTGCTACTGTATTAATCAATTCTGCTGTGTTTTCTAATTAATATATTTTCATGTTTTTATTTAATGTTTACTTTGTCTTGAGGTGTATCTTGGCATTCCATTTATTATTTCCTCAGTTTAATGCACAGTTAACTTATTTATTTTAATAAATCAATATTTTAACAGCAAAATTAAGGTTTTGACTCTGCACCTAAATTCAGTTCTGTCCTTAGTCTAATAGGCACTATCCTCATTATCTTCCAAAGATTTTGTTAGATTGAATGCTGTGGCTTACATCTATAATCCCAGCACATTGGGAGGCTGAGGAGAAAGAATTGCTTGAGCCCAGGAGTTTCTACAAAAATTTTTTTAAAATAGCTGGGCATGATGGCATGAGCTTGTCACCCTAGCTAATTGGGAGGCTGAGACGGAAGGATCTCTTGAGCCCAGGAGATCAAAGCCATGGTGAGCTGTGATCGTGTTCACTGCACTCCAGCCTGGGTGACAGAGTGAGACTCTGACTTAAAAAAGATTTTGTAGTTATATGTTTATTTCTTTGACATGACTATTCTTTACAAAAGCATTTAATAACTTGTATGTTGTGAGAACTCTAAATATGAAAGCAATAATTTCTTATTTTGTTTAATTGTAGCCATAAAGTATAGACTTTATTGTTTTTAATCTGAGGTATTTGTTTAGGGATTGCTTTTTGTTTTAATATAAAAATATGATTTATTTGAATCAACATTCCATGGATATGTAAAAAGAAGTTGTGATTTTTTTCTTTTTAGGCCACAAAATGTTTCTCTATCAATTAATTAAATATTCATATTTGTATCCCTATTTTATTTTTTTTACCCTGAAAATAGTTAAAAAATTTATTCTCAATGTCTCTGAGTCATTTTGTTTTAATTAACATTTTGTAAGCAGTATGTATTTAAATTTCACTTTGAACATAAGCAGAAGTCTTTTTCTTTATTCAAGGACTCATTATAATAAACATAATAGCAAACTATTATTAAGTTTGATCTCCTCTTGCCTTGTTTTTTGCTTTGTGTTTCTCTTACTTCTTTGCTTTCTCATATAATTACATTTTGCCTCATTGTCATCACAAATGAATTAGAATATAAACATTCAGTTTCTATTCTGTTGGTGGTAAAAAATATAGCGATATATGGTTGGAAAAATAAAAGCTAAAATGGTATGTTTGATTTATCCCTCTGCAGTATTTTGAATGACTGTTCACACATTCAATAAATATTTGAGGATCTACTTCTTGCTGGACACAAGGAGTTCATAGTTATTGCTTAATTATATTTTAGTGTTTTGTTCTGCAGAGAATCTTTTTTTTAAGTCAGAGTCTCACTCTGTCACCAGGCTGGAATGCAGTGGCACAGTCATGGCCACCACAGCCTTGATCTGTTGGGCTTAGGTGATCTTTCTGCCTCAGCCTTCCAAGAAGCTGGAACCATGGGTGCGTGCCACCACATTCAGCTAATTTTTTGATTTATTGTAGAGACAAGGTCTCACCAAGTTGCCCAGGCAGGTCTCGAACCCCTGGACTCAGGCAATCCTCTCTCCTTGGCCTCCCAAAGTGTTGGAATTACAGGCTTGAGCCACTGTGCCCAACCCTCTGCAGAGAATCTTAAGGAAAATATGCTTTCTTATTTTTGTATTTTTCCCTTGCATTGGGAGGGAATACAGTAGAAACTAGAGTAGATGCAGTTTATATTCTTTTAATTTCTCCCCGACTTCATCACTCCCTCCCTCATATCTCAGTCTTTATTAATATGAAGGGGACCCCAAAACTGGAATTATATTTTGGAGGGTGGGCCTCTTGCTAGATGAATGTTCTAGGAACCCATCAGCATGAGTGTACCAGCTAGTGTTGTTGTGAGAGGCTATGTTGGCATCCATAAATTTTTTTGGAGATTCTTTCAACACATTTGCCCATTTCATGATGGGTAATTTATGAGTGCACTTACCCACACTGCACTGAGTGTTCAGCAGTTTTTGACCAAAAACAGCATGACCCTCATGCTCTACCCTCCCTATTCACCCAATCTTGCCCCCAAGTGACTTTTTTTGTTATTTCTCTGGGTAAACAAAAAAAGGGAAATGTTTGCTGATGTGGAAGAGGTGAAACAAAAAAACAGCAGAAGCACTAAAGGCACCGAATTTGATGCATTCACAAACTGTTTTGAGCAGTGGAAAAAGCATCTCTATAGGTGTACTGCATCAAACGAAGAATACTTTGAAGGTGACTGAAGTTTAACAGATAATAATACATATACAATTTTTATAAATACATTCTGGGTTTTTTGGGTCTCCCCTCATATAATCTGGACCATGGAATGCAAATTGTCATTTCTTTGTCTTGGTTTTGTTTTTACATTGTAAGACTTGCCTTTTTGAAACTATTTTTGACACATTCAGTTTTATGAACTTTTAAACAATTAGTTAGATTTTAAGAGGGCAAAAAGATTAATTACTTGACTATCAGAGAATGTATTTTTGTAGCTTTTGTTTATGGATTCCAGATGGGCTGGGTATAAAATTCTTGAGTCCCAGTGATTTACCACAGTATTCTATAGATATTGCTTTATTATATTTTAGTATTTTATGCTACAGAGAATTTTAAGAAAAATATGCTTTTTAATTTTTGCATTATATTTTGGGGGTAAGTGCATTATATTTTAAGCTGCATTCTATTTTAAATTACTATCTAGCACATAATAATAATAGTTATAATAGCTAAAACTTACAGAGAATTGCTATATGCTAGGTATTCTAAGTGTTTTGCATATACTAACTTCTTTTACTGGCATGACAATCCTACAAAATAAAAACTAAATTATTCTCATTTTAAAGATGAAGAATTGGAGTTACAGAGAAGCTAAGTAAATTTCTCTGGTTACATGGATAGCAAAAGGTGAAGCTAAAAGACAGTCTGGTTCAGTGTGTTGCTTCTTAATGTCTGTGCTCTGATGCCTGTCCAATTAGTAAACAAATATTTTCCAATTCAAAATGGGAAAGTAGACGAAAATATTAAATTGTTTCTGTAGAACTGAAAACAGAACTTCATGTATGAAATAAATTTCAGAGGGACTGTCAGACAACATATACTTGATAAAAGTTGGGAAGAGATGAGAAAGAGAAGAAAGAAGAAAGTAATGATAGGCTAGATGTGATATATTGTGTCTGATTTAATCTTCTCAGTACCAGTCTGAAATATATTACATGAAATAAAACTGTAAAATCATGTTGTACAAGTTCAAGTCCAGTGTTATTCCCTCCACACTCTGAGTCTGAAGGACAATCTATGTGCAGGCTATAAAGAAGAAAATTCAGACAACCACACTCTCAGCTGTATCCTATACATGAATAAAGCCACATTTGCAATATCATTTTTAAAAACTAAATAAAAGACTCCTAGTTTAAAGTGATGCCTAGCTAGTATTTTCTCATGTGACTGCTCTACTGTGTCTAACTTTTCATTGATATCTATGAAGCTACAGTAAAAAAAAAGAAAGAAAGAAAATGCACATAATCATTGAAAATGCACTGATTGACAACCTTTTGCCAGGATCTTGGAGGCATGTGCACTAACTGTAGAATCAATGAAGGTGAACAATGTTGAAAACAAATGCTTCCGCTCATGAATGAACAACCTCCAAATTGGAACTGGTGAGGCAAAGGGGAATGGTCTAGCTGTGATGCAGGCAGTCAGATTATTGTTGTACCCATTCCCTCCATGCACCACACCACCTTTCTATAATCATATCAATAACTTTCTTCCCCTCAGTCTCCCTGTTTCAGCAAGTTCCTACTGAACTGGTCAAGAGAGAATACTGGAAGTCATTCTTCCTTCCTTTCTTTACTGCCACTCCAGTTTTTCCATCCATACCTTATTTACCACCAAGTCTTGTTGAGTCTATTTTCAAGAATGTCTGTTAAGTACAGGGTATGCCAAAAAAATGTATATACACTTTAAGAGATTTTATTTATGTGTTACTTTTCGAAGCTGAATTCAATTGCAGTAGCAATGTGTAGTATGGCAGATATTCGCTCAACTGTGCTCCCACCATTTTCTTTGACTGTCCTGCCTATTGCATGATGATGCTAGCATTCATTTGATTAATGCCATCTTTGGAACAAATGTCATGCTTACAATGTGTACACATTTTTTTGGCACCCTCCTGTAGGTAACTTTTTTTTATTATGGCCAATACCTCGTCCTGGGCCACCATCCTCTCTCACCCAAATCACTACTAGAGTCTCTTACACTGACTTTCCCACCTGCTCTTGTTGTCTCCACAAACCAACCAGTGTAAATTTTTCACAACTCAAACTATACCACACTATCCCCTAGTAGCATCCAATGGCACCTTAAGCAAAATCAAAACTCCTTACTATCATTCCTTAGTGATGTTGGTATTATTCTGTTGGAACTACTTTATAGTGTTTTAATTTATTGTTATTCTCACAATGCAAATAATTATTTTAATACTGTGAGGAGTCAGGATGGTGAGATATGAGAAAAGAAACTCAGTATAAAGCCAAATAAATTAGGTCACATTCTGTATTATTAAATGTACAATAAAATAGCAATGTAAAACTTAAACATTTTATTCTTTTTAAAAAATGTGTATTTTTTAGTTTTATTTGGTGAAAGGGTATGGAAGCAACAATTAATAACCCAACAGAAATGAGCATACCTAGACTGTGGTCTCCAAATACCCTTCCACTTGGAAAAGAAAGGATTACTTAGGGGAATAGCTGATTCTAGGTCAGAACAGAAAAATATACAAAATACATAAGAAATATTCTGGAAGCCAATAAAGTTGTGCCAAGGTGCATAGAAACTCCCACTGGCCAAAGATGAGAAAATAAGGGTATAAAAAGGATAATGAATGCAATTATGGGAAACAGAATAAGTATGTAAAACTCTATCAGTTAATAATAAAACTACAAAAAGAAGGAGAGAAATTACTGGAAACCACAGCAGTAAGTGAAGCAACACTTATTACTCTAAAACTATGTAATTAATGTAAATAAGTCAGCATATATTGTTTTTCCTGTATAAACTATATCTTTGGACAACTGAATAAACCTAGATAATAAGAGAGATTTCTTCTTTACAAAATTCCCAGAAGCAAGTATAGGAAGAATGGTACAATTTGAAGATCACAGTTTTGCAACCCCAATGAATGTGATCTAATATGATCCAGAATGGATGACACCACAAAATGAAAGATTGACGGAAAAATATGCCAAGAAGGCATCAGGTTGTCATCACCTGAACCCACTGATTGATCAACTCCAGCATCAGTAAGACTGTGTTCTCTTGATGTGATTCACCAAAGTACACAGCACCACCCAAGACCTATACCTGTGAAAATACTAAAATCCAAATCTAATCAAGTCATTGTGGCTAACTTCCATTTACAGGAAATATGGCAGATGAAGGATAAAGCTAAATTACCTCATAAAGAAGCCAACAGGGAAACTGTGACTGTTTATGTTCTGTGAAGCAATTGACTCAGATTCTTCTATAAATCAGTAGAATAAAAAATATTATTTAAAAAAGAAGACCATGCACGGTGGCTCACACCTGTATTTCCTTGCTTTGGGAGGCTGAGGCAAGAGGATCACTTGAGGCCAGGAGTTTGAGAACAGCCTGTGCAACATATCAAGACCTCATCACTCCAAAAAATTTTTAAAAATTAGCCAGGCATTGTGGTGTGCACCTATAGTCCCAGTTCTTCAAGAGGCTGAGGTGGGAGGATTCTTCAAGCCCCGTAGTTTGAGGCTGCAGTAAGCTATAATCATGACACTGCACTCCAGTCTGGGTGACAGAGTGAGACCCTATCTCTAATAAATGATGATAATGATAATAATAATAATAATAGTGATCTACTCTACAGTAATGACAATCAAATACAGCACGTGGGCCCTGTTCCTGACCCAAATAAGTGAACAACTAGGGAAATTTGAGTACAGATAAATATTAGATGACACCAAAATGCTATTAATTTTCTTTGTGTAATGATGAAATTATGGTTAGGCCATAATCGTTAAAGAAAACTTCCATGTTGAAATTCTAGGGCTGAAATAACCTGATATCTGGGATTTGTTTTAAAATAATTGAGAAAGGGAAAGGGAGGGGAGAGGGAAGGAGGAAAGAAGGAAGGGAGAGAGGGACAAAGGAGGAGGGAGAGGGAAGGCTGGTGGGACAAAGAAATAGAACGGATGGGGAGCTCATAATAGTTGAGTCTGAATAACGGATACATGGGAGCTTGTTGCAATATTCCATTCTTGTATGTCTGAAATTTTTTAGCAAAATAAGAACATTTGCCCACCAAATTTTCTCCATTCATTCAGCTCAAAGAGCATCAAGTTTGGATAGCGGCAAGAAGGTGGCATAGAGGGACAAAGTTGTATGGAAGTCACAGTTTTGTTTCTTGCTCTGATCTTCACCTGTTCCAATCCATGGTCTGAAACAACACTGCAATTCTGATAGGTCATTGTCAACAAATCCAAGTAGCACTCTGTCTGGAAGAATTACAAATGAGGCCAAGAGCAGGTGGTTAATGCAAAAAGGAATGCCAGACAAATAGGAAGCATACATCTTTCTCTCCCCTGTACTTTCTTTCTTCTATTTATTGTCCTGATATCAAATTAGCTGCTGGGGCTTGAAAGCCTATTATTCTCGGGATGTTTTTCATATAATCTAACTCTGTAGTTATAGGGTGGAAAATAATTCTCTCTCTGAGGAAGAGAGGTAGAAGTGAGGGAGAGAGACAGAGAGATCAACTTTCAGACAATTATTTTCTTTAGAGGAGAAATTAAAGTAAGCCAGGAAACTTCCAAGAACCAAGAGGCTCAGAATTAGTGTTAAATACATGTTTAGAAATCCAGATCAGAAACTACAAGGCAAGATGATCATGAGTTCATCCTAATTCCAAAGACAGGGCTCTCCAAATGCCATCTCTTTGGAGCTATGTGATCACCAATTTTGAAGGGATCACCTGTGCCGGACAGTGTGGACAAATTATTTAACTACTCTAGGACTCAGGATCCACACTTACACAATGAGGAGTTTGGATTAATTGCTCATTTGGACCTTTGGGAAATGCTACTCTGACGGCTTGACTTACTAGGACAAGTGGCATGCTTCCAAAACCCACAAACATTTGTTTTAGCAGCATAAGAAAAATGTGAACTACTTTAACTCATAGCAGCATGTCTATGTAGTTCCAGCTCTGCATCAACAGTAAATGACAAATACTAACATCATCAAGTTGATTTGGGGCTTTCAATGAGCTCTCTCAAGCTGGAACTGCTAACGAGGTGCTTTAAAAATATTCTTTGTATGGTGAAACAACTTCGGAAATGGTGACTGCAGAATGCATGGCTATTTATTTATAGCACACCTTTTGGCTGAGATTGGAGATGACATTTTTCTTTCAACAAAACTCTCAAGTGGCATACTATGATTTATAATTTTATTTGACTATTGTCTGCATATGCTGCAGGAAGTTGAAAAATTATTCATATCCTGCCAAGTGTATTTACAGTTATTTTCTGCTACTCAGATCCCTTCCTTCAAAACATTTTTAAGTCTCTATATAGACTCAAGATTTGACTTTTCAGAAAAGGAAAAAGTGAACAAGAGAGACTAAGTTTTTGTCTATACTTGGAAACTCTGAAGTGGCCCTTAGGGTCTTAAACTATTTTGAAGAGCTTAGCTGGCAACACATTTCTATTTGCCACTTGGACTACCCAGTCTCCGTAGGTGTTTCATTCCTATGTTAGACTGGTTCCTAGGAATTAGGAATACTCTTTCTGAGCATCTTAGAGTGGATTAGAAGCAGACCATTACCAGCGAGGGAAAGGTGGATTTCTTCTGAGTCCTTACCTTATTAAAGTGCCCTATTATCAATTCAATCAAATTTAGGCTTTGCAGATAGAAATGGTATGTATCTTATCACATATTACCCTAAGTGATTCAGGGTAAGAGTCAAACTCATATAAAGGAATTGTTCAATAAAGAAGTTTATAACCGTCTCCAGAATTGTTCTTCTCATTCAATTTAGCTTCTGATTTCAAAATGACTAATATGATTTGCCCATTCTAAAATATTATACCTAGCACCCTCTGTTCTCCTGCTTCCCTCATATCCTTCCTCAAGCTCCTTTTTTTTCCCAGAAGAGTCCTTTCTCATCCTTGCTGACATATTCACCTGTAGTGTCCTTCCAGAGCCCACCTCTCAGCCTCTGAGAACCAGAACTTCAACTCCTATCAGCCCTGGTGGCATTGACCATGTAGATCTCTATTCATATGTCCAGTGCCCTGTGTTAGAGGTGCATGTCTGTGTGTTCTGAACTGTAGACCTGAAGGCAGATGTGGCTGATATTGACCCTTGTATTTATCTCACAACAGTTATATGCAATAGATATTCCATAATTTTTTGAATTGAATGCACTTGTATTTAGTTTTTCTTAGTATATAATTAATAAGGTACATATACATGACAATGATCATGCTCACCTTGCGAATATATTAAACTTTGAAAGTAAATTTCGTGGTATGACAATTTGATCTCAGTTTTTAAAAGGGAAAATGAAAAAAAGGGATAAGGAAAAAAAAAACTAAGTAAAATGAAGGCTAAATGTGAAAAGAAAACAAAGGAAACAACAGGGGCAGAAGCTTCCGAGATTATCAATATTGGTTTCTTGCACCAGGATGCACAGTTATTCTTCTTTGCCCCAAACCTCAATTTCTAATCATAAACGTTGACTTCCCTGAGAGAGGAGGGAAAGAGAAAACCATCAGTATTTAGGCAGGAATTATGTTTGGTGCCTTTTTTTTTCTTTTTGGAGGTTAAAAAATCCTTACTTGTGAAAATATTTGAGCCAAAATTATTTTACATGTCAAAATACAAAAATTAGAGTATCCTCCAGTTAGCAGAACTCTCTCTGAAGTTGTCAAGTGCCCCAGAGCCTGTAGAGAGTATTTTCAAAAAGATATTTAATTAACAAATAAAATTGTATATATTCACGGTATACAATGTAATGATTCAATATATGTGTATATTGTATGTTGATTACCACAGTCAAATTGATGAACACATCCATCACCACCCATCGCTACCATTGTGTGCACACCCACGTGTGTGTGTTGGGGGGGGAGTGAGGACACTTAAAACCTGCTCTATTTTCAAATTTCAAGTAAACACTACAGTATTATTAGGTATAGTTAACATGCTTAACATTAGATCCCCACAATTTATTCATCCTATAACTCGAAGTTTGTACCCTTTGACAACCTCTCCCTATTTCCTTGTCCCCGGCCCCTGGCAACCAACATTCTATTCTCTGATTCTATGAGTATGACTTTTTAAGATTTATATATAAATGATGTCATGCTGTATTTGTCTTTCTGTGTCCAGCTTATTTCACTGAACATAGTTATTTTCCATGTGCACCCATATTGTTGCCAATGACAGGACTTCCTCTTTTTTTGAGTTGGAGTTTCATTCTGTTGCCCAGGCTGGAGTGCAGTGGCATGTTCACAACTACCCCAGCATTGAGCTGCTGGGCTCAGGCTATCCTTCCACCTCAGCCTTCCAAGTAGCTGGAACTATAGGTGAGTGTTACCACACCCGGCTAATTTTTTGATTTATTGTAGAGATGAGGTCACGCCAAGTTGCCCAGGCTGTTCTCGAACCCATGGACTCAGGCAAGCCCTTCACCTCAGCCTCCCAAAGTGCTGGGATTGCAGGCTTGAGCCACCATGCCTGTCCACTTCCTTTTTTTTTTTAAGGTTTAATAATATTCTATGATTCCATTTTGTGTGTGTGTGTGTAGTATGTGTATATACCACCTTTTCTTTATCCACTCATCCATGGATGAACTCTTAAGTTGCTTCTGTATCGTGACTGTTGTATATAATGCTGCAATGAACGTGGGCATGCAGATAGCTCTTTGACATACTGATTCCATTTGATTTGGCTATAAGCCCAAAAGTGGAATTGCTGAATCATATGGTATTTCTTTTTATAATTTTTTGAGGAACCTCCATGCTGTTTTCCATAATGGCTGCACCAATTTACAGTCCCACCAACTGTTGCACTTGGTGCTTCCAGACAGACCTCACCATACTCAGTTTTCAGAGAGGTTGATTCACTTGCTCAGCCTGTCCCAGTCAACAGGCCTGGAGCTGAAGTCTGGACTCAAGGCCATGGATGCCAAAGGCCCAGCTTTTCTAACATGCTACACTGACTTCCTAAGCAATGGTGACTTTTAAGTGTTAAAAAAGAAAAATGTGCAGAAACACCACGGTCGAAGAAAGCCCAGCTTTCTTTTTTTTTTTTTTTTTTTTTTTTAGTTTGAGTATCACTCTGTCACCCAGACTGGAGTGCAGTGGCCGCTCCCGGCCACTGCAGCCTCGACCTGCTGGGCTCCGGCGATCCTTCCGCCTCAGCCTTCCGAGTAGCCGGAATTACAGGCACGCGCTACCATGCTTGGCTGATTTTTTGATTTATTGTAGAGATGAGGTCT
>CAUYQG010060464.1:0-24585 GCA_963574415.1 Tarsius wallacei | reverse complement strand
TAGCTGGAACTACAGGCGCGCGCTACCACACCCGGCTAATTTTTTGATTTGTTGTAGAGATGAGGTCTCGTTTGCCCAGGTGGGTCTCGCTTGCCCAGGTGGGTCTCGAACCCGCCGGCTCAGGCAATCCACTCACCTCAGTCTTCAAAGGCGCGGGATTACAGGCTGAGCCACCGAGCCCGAGCCCGGCTAGTTTTCTTTCTTTGTTGAATCTTTACTTGGTTTCAGTATCAATGTGATGTTAGCTTCATAAAATCATTTGAGGAGAATTCCATCTTTCCTGATTGCCTGGAATACTTTCAATAGGATTGGTATCAGCTCCTCCTTGTATGTTTTGAAGAATTCTGCTGGAAAGCCATTTGGTCCAGGGCTTTTTTGGTTTTGTAGTTTTCTTATGATGAAGTCAATTTCCGATGTTATTATTGGTCTATTTAGGGTCTCAATTTCTTCTTGTTTCAAACTTGGGAGGTTGTATAATATCGGAAAGTTCTTCATTTCATTTAGGTTTTCGAGTTTGTTTCCATACAAGTGAACATAGTAATCTCTGGTAATTTGTATTTCTTCAGGGTCAGCAGTGACTTGATCTTTTGCATTTCTGGTTGTGTTAAATATTTGGGCTTTTTTTCTCTTTTACTTGGTTAATCTGGCTAGGGGGTCCATCTCTGTGATTTATCTTTTCAAAGAATCTGCTTTTTGTTTCGTTGATTTTTTTTTTCCCTATGATATTTTTATCTTCTATGTCCCATTTTTAGGCTTTTATTTTGGTGATCTGGATTCTTCTGCAGAAGTTGGAGTTTTGGTGGTCTTGTTTTTTCATCTCCCTTAGGTGATCTGTTAGGCTGTTAACTTATGATCTTTCCATTTTCTTGATATGTGTTCATAGAGATACAAATTCCTCTCTGAGTACTGTTTTCATGATTGGTGTTTTAAATTATTATTGAGCATACACTTTGTAAAACACTGCCCTGTCATTTATGTGATATTGAACTTTTATTCAAAAACTAATGTTAACATGAACCAGGCCCTTCCAGAGAACACATTTTGGTTGGGTATTTATGCCTGCTTCTGTGCTAACATCAAACCCAAGCATATCAAACAATCCTCAGTTATGAAATATCTAAAGCAAAGCAACTAAGAGGTGCACCAAAATATCTGCCCTATGCATCAGATAAAAAACAAGGAACATTTAACTCTTCAAATTACTTTTGAAATGCATTCTCCAGGGTTCTGAAGAATACACTTGTCAAAAATACACTATGACAAGGAATTTCCTTGCCATCTCCCAACCAAGGATATTCTGACATAAGGAAGCACTCTTGAGACATATCAAGGTCAAATAGTGTAAGGACTTTTGACAAGGAAATTTTTTTTTGACAATCTGATTCTTAGATGAGAAAAAAAATTAAACACATTAAAAAAGTTAGCTCTACACCATAAAATAAAAACAAAGACTGTAAATACTGTGTCTAACAATTAGCTAAGTAAAGCCATGCTTTTTAGGTCCAATTTAAATTCGCATATAATCACAATTGCTGAGACCAATGGCTATGACAGAGCTCCCAGATGGTAACATTAAGTTACCAGACATAAGTGACTATATGTCAAATTATAGGAATGACAGAACTGAAAAGATTTATGACTGATCTTGACCTAAGCAGAAATAAATTTAGGATCCTTATGAAATCTCAGGAAAATAACATGTCAAAAAATAAAGAAACTAATAAATTTGGCAATATTTAAGAAAAGAAAAACAAAGGGACATTTAGATATAAGGCTTTCCATGGAACTAATACAAATTTTTGAAACATTTTGAGTAATAATACCTTATTTTCAAGATTGAAACTATTCAAAAAAATCAATTTCAGTTAAGTGAAGATAGAAAATTTTAAATAATTATTTATAGTATTTCTTATTGTGTCTCTGTACCTTATTGTGTCCCTTTCTGTGTCTCTGGCTCTGGTGTCAAAAGTAAAAGCTAAATTTAAAATTCCTAAAACACTTTATGTGACAAAAACAATACTAAAATAATTTTTGGTTCTATTGAATTACAGTTCCCTCAGAGCTCCACAGAGCAAAAGGACTGAGCTGTAACACAACTTCTCCTCTTTCTTTAATGATTATTCAAATCAAAATCCTACTTTAATTATATATTTTTTTCAGTTTATTCTCCAAGTGAACTTTATGAGGAATGTTAGTCAGCAATAAACATCACTCTCACAACAGCAGGGGTCGCAATGTACTAGTTAAATGTTTCAGGAAAACTGAGAAGGCAATTAACTGTTCATATTACATAGATTTATTAGCACCTGAAAGAGTCACGATTCATTGTATTCTATTTCAAATAATCTATCATTAACTATAAAAAAATATTTTTCTATTATGGGGTCCCAAAATTGTTAAAAGAAAACATACTTAAAAGCTGATAGTAATTCTATTTGAAACAGCAGAAAAGTGATTTCTGAAAAGTTCTACCATATGTATAGCTCTACAAAAGTGCTTTTGCATCACTTTAAAAATAAGTCATTTCTATATATGACAAGGGTAATTCTTTAATTCAGATTTGGATATTTATTAAACACTGAGTTTATTCCTAAAGGAAAAAGCCAACTGACCATCATGTTCTACTGCATGCTCTTTTATTCCCTCTCCGTTAGTACAGTGGAGAAAATTTACCCAAATTCCTTAAATATTTGATTTACAGAAGGTCTTTTTTTCCATTTTTCTTTAAATTTCAATTCCATGGAATCACTCCAGGCACTTTCCAAAGAAAACCCTAAAATAATTTAGATTTTATCCATTGTTTGACACATTAAAAACTGATTAAAAATAAAACAAAAATTAAAAAACCCAGCAGAAATAGTGATATTGCAGAAGGTTAGAAGATTCAATATTTTTTATCATATCAGCTAGGAACATAAAATCAATGAATAGGTAATAACTAGCATAAAAAAGGGAACAGAATAAAAAACTATGCTTTGTACATAGAAAAGGTAAATACTGTTTTGTGAATATTTTTGTTTTATTACATATACTATTGAACAAAATATAAAATACATCATTAAGCAATATATAAATTATATTGACATGAACACATATGGATATATATGCACACAAATATATATGCATCACATACAAATGTGAATGTTGGGCTGTACTGTAAAATATATTTTACTGTGGACTGAAATAAAAATGTTTGAAAGTCACTTCTCTAGATAAATGTTTCCTATTCTTTTAAAATCCATGCATTTAGAACATGCTTCCTTACTACATCTTTTGTATATAAAGAACAGTGGCTGAGGATCACAGACATTAAAAGTATCACTGAATTATTCAATTGAGACGTTTAGCTTATTGTATTAGGAGCTAATGATTTAATTTTCTACACATGTAGCACATTCATTAACAAGTGTAAAAATGACCATTATAGTAATATCAGGGAATCAATTACAGCCTAAATACGTTTTTTTAAACATAGGAGAGAGCCACAATAGAGCAAATTGTTTCTTTAGAGTTCAAAAAAAAAGGCCGGACATGGAGGCTCATGCCTATAATCCTAGCACTTTGGGTAGGAGTGTTCAAGATCGGCCTGAGCAAGGCAAGCCCTTGTCTCTATAATAAATCAAAAAATTAGCTGGCCATGGTGGCCCACACCTGTAGTTCCAGCTATTTGGAAGGCTGAGGTGGAAGGATTGCCTGAGCCCAGCAGGCTGAGACTGCGGTAACCTGAGCATGCCACTGCACTCCAGCCTGGAGAACAGAGTGAAAATCCTACTCAAACAAAACAAAACAAAATAAAACAAAAAACAAAAACAACCAGCCAAAATCAAACCAAACCAAACAAAAAAAAGATACAAGGTCCATGCAACAAAGCTCAAGAACATTACTAGGAAGAGAATCCTTGGGATATTCATTTGTAATTCATTTTTTTAGAAGTATACAATTCAAATAAGTCAGTTGGTGGTTTTAAAGACCCCAGAAAAACAGAAATAGATCATTATAGGAGAGAAAATTTACTACTATAGATATGTTGCAGGTACAGAAGAAATGAGAAGTGACAGCAAAGGACAGGAGGGAAAGCTGACAGTTTATATATAAAAAAGAAAAATACAGGGTGTTCTGGGGCCATTTAGCAAGGAGAAATCCTTAAGCACAGTAATTATATTTACATCCCTGTATACTAAATTATCTTGAGACTTGCAAACTTGGATAAATTACAATAAAAACAATAATAGTTAAGCACACATAGCTCTTGAACCTAGGCACTCTGGATCTAAATCCCATGCTTTCAACCACTACACTATCAAGGGGGTGCCCCAAAACACCCAGAATTTATTTATGAAAACCTGTGTATTTATTCTTACATGTTTAAACTTCAGTCACCTTCAAAGTATTCTCCATTTGATGCAATACACCAATTGATACGGTTTTTCCACTGCTCAAACCAGTTTTTGAACTTGTCAATTTTTATGCCTTTTAGTGCGTCTGCCATTTTTTGTTTCACTTCTCCCACATCAGCAAAATGTTTCCCTTTGAGGACTTTTTAAAGCATGGTAACAAACAAACAAAAAAACAGTTGTTTGGGATAAGATCAGTGAATAGGGAGGGTAGGGTATGGGGGTCATGCCATTTTTGGTCAAAGACTGCTGAACACTCAGTGTGCTGTGGACAGGTGTGCTTGTGAAGCACCCATGAAATGGGCAAACACACTGAAAGAATTTCCAAAAAAAAATTTCACCGAAGGTGAACACAGCCTCTCGCAACAATGCTAGCTGGTACACTGATGCTGATGGGTCCCCAGAACACGTATCTAGTTAGAGAAGCCTGAACCATAAGGGGCCAATCTTCCAAAAAATAATTCTGTTTTTTTTGTGGTTTACCGCATACTGCTTCTCAATAAAATTT
This sequence comes from Tarsius wallacei, assembly GCA_963574415.1. NCBI lineage: Eukaryota > Metazoa > Chordata > Mammalia > Primates > Tarsiidae > Tarsius > Tarsius wallacei. The sequence goes on along the minus strand of CAUYQG010060464.1, from coordinate 19,683 downwards.
TAAATTATGTTCAGAATATTCAAGTTAATTTTTAAAAATCTTCAGGAAACAAAGATGTAACTGATTTTTAAAAGATTTTCTGCTATAGACTGAATAGTTATGCTCCCCTCGAATTCATATGTTTAAAACTAATATTCAATGTGGTAATATTGGGGCTGGGATCTTTGGGAAGTGATTACATGATGAGAGCAGAGCCATCATGTATGGAATTGGTGCCCTTATAAATGAACTCCCTAGCCCTTTCTACTGTGTGAGGACACAGTGAGAAGATGGCTGTTTATGAACCAGGAAACACACTCTCACCAGACACTAAATCTGTTGATGCTTTGATCTTGGATTTCAGCCCCCAGAACTGTGAGAAATAAAATTCTGTTGTTTCTAAGTCACCCAGTCTATAATATTCTGTTATAGCAATCCGAATGGTCTAAGAAACCTTTGTATGAAATGATTAAACACCCTTAAAGATACAAGCCTAGAAAACTTATAAAAAGACTCATTTCTAGATATTTATTTTTTGATATTCTATGTATTTTTATTTTGACAATAATTTCACATATTTATAATTTCATAACATTTACTGCATTATCTCATTTAACTCTTCCCTATTAATGTGTACTATTATTATCCACACTGGAGGTGAGAAAACTGATGTATATATTTTAAGGAACTGTACAATATCACATAGCTGGTATCTGATGAAGCTAATATTCAATCAAGTAGTCTGACTCCACAATCCTAGCTTTAATAAATATGTTCTGTGCTACCACAGCTGCTAGGTGGCCTTTTGTATAGTAGGATTTGCTATGATGTCTTGGGATTAGCTATTTAAGAAATTTCATAATCCTGAGAACCCAATAATAACTTTCAGGATAGTTTGGCTGCTTGCTCCCCAATGTTCCAGTTCCACTCTTCCAGGCATTTTCCCACCCCCTTGAAGATAGGTATGGCCATGTGATCTGCCCTTATCAACAGAATGTAGGGAAAAATTGTATTTGTCACTTCAGAATGGAAGTTTTTTTTTTTTTTTTTTTTTTTTTTTTAAGTTGGAGTCTCACTCTGTCGCCCAGACTGGAGTGCAGTGGCCGCTCCCTGCCACCGCAGCCTCGACCTGCTGGGCTCCGGCGATCCTTCCGCCTCAGCCTTCCAAGTAGCTGGAACTACAGGCGCGCGCTACCAAGCCCGGCTGATTTTTTGATTTATTGTAGAGATGAGGTCTTGCTTGCCCAGGTGGGTCTCGAACCAGCGGGCTCAGGCAATCCACTCACCTCAGCCTCCCAAAGGCGCGGGATTACAGGCTGAGCCACCGAGCCCGGCAGAATGGAAGTTTTTAAGAGGAATTTGCAATTCTCCATATTCCCTGTTCTCCCTTCCCCAATGCCATCACGGCCTAGAGGCTCTATTAGTCTGGGTCCTTGACCGATGCTTTTGAACCAGCACTCCCTCATCAACCAGAATGGACATACAATATAAAGAAGAAATAAACCTTTGTTGTATTTGAAGCCATTCAGATCTAGCACTGTTTATTAAAAATCATAGCCTTGTCCTCCTGACTAAAACATTTAATAGATTTTTTTTTTCCTGGATAGTGATACATAAAAGGGGAATTTTGAGGACATGATAAAATAGTAACGATTGTAAAATTTACAAATAGTTTTGTTCCAAAAGCTCATTCTGAATCAGTTACTTGGGATTCAGAACAATGCTGTTTTCATAAGCTCACCTTATAAAGGGTATGAGGAAGCTTATTTGACCCATAACTTAAATAAGAAAGAGTAGAAAATAATAGTGCCTGTATTCCCAGCACTTGGGAAGCCGAGGCAAGAAGATTTCTTGAGCATGGGAATTTGAGACCAGCTAAGACAACATAGTGAGAACTCATCTCTACAGAAAAATATAAAACATATAAAAATTAGCCAGGCGTGGTGGCATGTGCCTGTGGTCCCAACTACTCGGAAGACTGATGCAGAAAGACTGCATGAGCTGTGGTGAGCTGTGAACATGCCATTGCACTCCAGCTGGGCAACAGAGTGAGCTACTGACTAAAAAAAAAATTAATTAATTAAAGAATAAATAAGTAAACAGATGTAAACTTGTATATATTATGAACACATCTACATTCTGAAGTATTTTATAGAGGTTGAAGGCACAGTTCTCTAGTATATTTTAATTTCTCTTCTAGAAGTACATTTTCTCCTTTCCTTAATCCTGGAATATCAGATATTCTCTTGCTTACTACCTATGATTGCCACAGCTTCCACAGCTTCCACAGCTAAAAGATACTAAGTTAACAACATGAACATTTGAAGAAGCAAAAAAGAGACTGCTTAAGCTAACAGTCAATGACTTGTGAACAACAAATCAAAGGGAAAAAAGGAAGCATGATGACATTCCTTATCTAAAAAGGAATGATCTTAGAGCCTACTTATTTGTCCTCACATAGATCAAAAGTTGTCATGTGTTTATATGTGGATACTAGTTCTTCAACATGGCAAAAGAGCTGAGCTGTGACCAACTTCCCTTTTCATTTTTGTTAATTATTCAAGTTACAACATCTTTTCTTATATATGTATTTTCAGTTTATTCTTCAAAAAAAGTGTTGTAGAGATTTTTATGTGTAATGCCATTGGCCATTTATCTGTCTTATTTACCCTAGAAAGATATACCCAGAAGTTACTAAGGCAGGGCTCAAATGTCTCTACAGAATCATCTTGCTTTCCATTGGTTTTCATAGATTAACCAAGAACATAAATGGAAACTTTTAAGATTATCCAACTCTAGCTAGGTAGTGTAAGGTTAGAATAATGCCAACTTTTTACTCTCCCTAGTTTATAAAAATTGAATGTCCTAAGAATCCGTAATATTTCAATAAAAAAAGAAACACCGTGAAAGTGACGCAAAAGGACATAAAATGCTTTCACTTGCTCTCCTTACTCAAAGCTTTCTCATTTCTCTACTGCTTGAAGATTCCAAGATCAATATCACTTCTCAGTAATACTCAAAACTTGCTATAATTTTATGTATTTGCTTAAAGATACACATATTTCTCTGACTGTTATGTCTACTTTAGTAATTTCTTCTTTCATCTTTTATTTACCTATTGGACAATTGTTTTTTAACCCTTATCTCTTCTGAGCTTTAGACTCATGTTTCTCTCTGCCCACTGAACTTCTTTGTCTATGATGTCTTCAACATATTTCAAACTAAACCCATCACAGACTCCCTTAAACTACTTAAACTACTCCCTTCACACTTCTATATTTCTATTTCTGGCACTAGCATTTTAACAGTCAATGATTTTTATGACGCCCTTTTCTCTCTATCATTACTCACATCCCAACAGTCTATGTCATATTCATTTTACCTATGATATGCCTCTTATACCCTTTCCTTTTACTCACACCTGACATAGTACTACTACTTCTCTAAAGGAGATTCTCTTTTTTCTTTTTTTTTTATTTTTGGAGTCAGGGTCTCACTCTCTCACCTAGGCTGGAGTGCAGTGGTGCCATCACGGCTCTCCTGGGCTCAAGTAATTTTTCCAACTCAGCCTCCTGAGTAGCTGAGACTATAGGCATGCATCACCATGCCAGCCATTTTTTTTTTTTTTTTTTTAATATTAGTAGAGATAGGGTCTTGCTATGTTACCCAGGCTGGTGTTGAACTCCTGGGCTCAAGTATCCCTCCTAAAGTGCTGGAATTACAAGAATGAGCCACTATGCCCAGGCTGAGGTTTTTTATTACTTCTTGTCTTATCTACTAACACAGGCTTTTGGTCTCATCTTTGAACTTTAACTCTAGTGCATCAAATAAAATGTCAGATTAATTTCCTTAGGGCAGGGTTTTGGCTATAACCTTCCTAGCTCAAGAGCCTGCAATAATTCCTACCACTGGTTATATTAAGTATACATTTCTCAGCAATGCCTTAAACTCCATAATACTACTTAAGAGCATAAACCCATTTTCTAAATCTCTCTCTTACTTCTTCTTAGTCATATCTTATGCTCAAGTTGAAATGGAAGTTTACTTTTCCTCATACTGGCCTAGTTCCATCTGTGCCTTAGGTGGTGTTCGTCATTTTATCCAAAATACTTTTTACAGCTTCAGTTCTTATTTTTTCATAAATATTACCCTGTTAAAATGACAAATTTTTCAACGGCTATTTCAAAGGCACCTTATCTATGATGTACTAGTATGGGAGTTGCTATAGTTTTAGATTGCTGTACCCTACAAATCTCATGATGAAATATCATCTCCAGAGTTGGAGGCGGGCATAGTAGAAGGTGACTGAGTCATAGGTGCAGATCCCTCATTAATGGCTTAGTACTGTTTTGGCTCTATTAGTTCATGTAAGAACTGACTGTTTAAAATATCATGGATGGGAAAAAAAAAAAAGTAGCATGGCCGGGCACAGTAGCTCATGCCTGTAATTCCAGCACTTTGGGTGGCTGAGGTAGGAGGATTGCTTGAGGCTAGGAGTTTGAAACCAGCCTGGGCAACATAGCAAGACCCCATCTGAAAGAAAAAGAAAGAGAGAGAAAAGGAGGGAGGGAGGGAGGGAAGGAAAAAAGAACAGAGGCTCAAGCCTGTAATCCCAGCACTTTGGGAAGCTGATGTGAGAGAATTACCTGAGCCCACGGGTTCGAGAACGGCCTGGACACCTTGGTGAGACCTCATCTCTACAATAAATAAAAAAAACTAGCTGGGTGTGGTAGCACACACCTGTACTTCTGGCTACTTGGAAGACTGAGGTAGAAGGATCACCTGAGCCCAGCAGGTCTATGCAGGGATGGCTGTGAGCATGCCACTGCACTCCTCCAGTCTGGGGGATGAAGTGAGACTACAATTCAAAAAAAGAAGGTAAAGGGAAGGAAAAAGGAGGAAAGGAAGGAACGAAGGAAGGAAAGAAGAAAATCAAATAGCCTGACACTACTTCCTCTTGCTTGCTTTTGCTTTCACCATGTGACACACCTGCTCCCTTCCCACCTTCCACTAAGACTGTAAGCCTCTTGAGCCTTCCTCAGAAGCCCAGCAGATGTGGTGCCATGCATAACCATGAACAAAAATAAACCCTAATTAGGGACATTGAAGACAAAAAGATAATACAAAAAAAATCAATGAAACCAAAAGCTGGTTCTTTGAAAGGATAAACAAGACTGATGGTCCCCTAGCTAGACTGACCAAGAAAAAGAGAGAAAAAGCCCAAATAAGCACAATCAGAAATACAAAAGGTCAAGTCACAACTGACCGAAGAACTACAAAAGATTATCAGAGACTACTATGTACATTTATACGGAAACAAACTTGAAAACCTAAAGGAAATGGAGGACTTTCTGACATCACAATACTTCCCCAAGTTGAAACAAGAAGAAATCAAGACCCTAAACAGACCAATAACAATCCAGGAAATTGACTATGTCATAAGAAAATTGCCTACAAAAAAAAAAAAAAAAAAAAAAGCCCTGGACCAGATGGCCTTCCAGCAGAATTCTACAAAACATACAAGGAGGAACTGATACCAATCCTACTGAAAGTAATCCAGGCAATAGAGAAAGATGGAACTCTTTCCAAATAATTTTATGAAGCTAACATCACACTGATACCTAAACCAGGTAAAGATCCAACAAAGAAAGAGAACTACAGGCCAATATCCTTGATGAACATTGGTGCTAAAATTCTCAACAAGATCCTAGCAAATCGGATTCAACAACACATCTCAAAAATCATCCACCATGACCAAGTAGGCTTCACCCCTGGGATGCAGGGCTGGTTCAACATTCATTAGACCACAAATGTAATTAAATACATCAACAGATGTAAAAACAAAAACCACATGATTATATCCTTAGATGCAGAAAAAGATTTTGATAAAATCTAGCACCCCTTCTTGGTAAAAACCCTCGACCATCTAGGCGTAGGTCGAACATACCTCAAAATAGTAAGAGCCATCTACGAGAAACCCACAGCTAGCATACTGCTAAACAGACTGAAATTGGAACCATTTCCCCTGAAATCCGGAACAATACAAGTATGCCCACTCTCACCCCTCCTTTTAAACATAGTTTTGAAAGTCCTAGCTAGAGCAATCAGACAAGAGAAGGAGATCAGCGGTATCCAGGAAAAGAAGAAGTCAAGTTATTCCTCTTTGCAGATGACATGATTCTACACCTTGAAAACCCAAGTGAATCTGTCAAAAACCTCCTTGCACTGATAAAGGACTTTGACAAAGTCTCAGGGTATAAAATCAATGTGCATAGGACAGCCACATTTCTATACACCAAAAATAAACAATCAGAAACCCAAATAAAAAGCACAATCCTATTCACAATAGCCACACACACACAAAAAGAAATACCTTGGCATCTTCCTAACCAAAGATGTGAAAGACCTTTACAGCGAAAACTATAAAACACTGCTCAAAGAAATCAAAGGTGACACAAACAGATGGAAAAATATCCCATGCTCATAGATTGGATGAATCAACATTGTTAAGATGTCTATCCTACCCGAGGCAATCTACAGATTTAATGCAATACCCATTAAATTGCCAGCAGCATTCTTCTCAGACCTGAAAACAACAATACAGGAAAATTCACATGGAAACATAAATGACCATGAATTGCCAAAACAATGCTCAGAACAAAAAGCAGAGTAGGAGGTATTGCACTCCCAGACTTCAAACTCTATTATAAAGCTACAATAAACCAAACAGCCTGGTATTGGTACAAGAATAGGCATATAGACCAATGGAACAGGATAGAGATTCCAGAAGCAAAAGCTCAATTTCTCAACCAACTCATCTTTGACAAAGCTTCCACCACCAACAACTGGGGAGAGGAGAACCTATTCAGTAAATGATGCTGGGAAAACTGGCTGACCACATGCAGAAGATTAAAACAAGAGACAAAAATCAACTCTAAATGTATCAAAGACCTAAATGTAAAACCTCAAACTATAAGAACCTTAGAAAATGCAGGAGACACCGTTATGAAATTGGAACTGGCAATCAATTTCTGATCGAAACCCCAAGTGCCCATGCCATAAGAGACAAGACAGACAAGTGGGACCTCATCAAACTGACAAGCTTCTGCAAAGCCAAAGAAACCATCAAGAGAGTGGGGAGACAGCCCACTGACTGGGAAAAAATATTTGCAAACTGTATGTCTGACATACAGTTTTGATCTACAAGGAACTAGGATTTAGGATCTACAAGGAACTCAACATGCCAAAAAGAAAAGAACAGCCCCACTACAAAGTAGGCAAAAGATATGAATAGACAGTTTTCAAAAGAATACATACGAGCAGCCAACAGATATATGAAAAAATGCTCAGCCTCACTAGTCATCCAAGAAATGCAGATTAAAACTACACTGAGAAACCACTTAACTCCATTCAGTCAGGATGGCTATCATCAATAACTCAAAAAACAATAGATGCTGGAGAGGATGCGGTGAAAAGCAAACACTTTTACACTGTTGGTGGAAGTGCAAACTAGTACAACCTCTGTGGAAAACAGTGTGGTGATTCCTAAAAGATCTAAAAATCGACCTTCCATATGACCCCACAATTCCCCTTCTGGGAATATACCCGGAAGAACTCAAATCACTCTATAAAAAAAGATACCTGCACATATATGTTTATTGCAGCATTGTTCACAGTAGCAAGAACATGGAACCAACCGTGCTGCCCATCAAAAGAGGACTGGATAAAAAAATGTGGTACATATACACAATGGAATACTATGCAGTCATAAAGAAGAACAAAATCATGAACTTCATCGCAGCGACCTGGATGGACTTAGAGTCTATAATACTGAGTAATCTTTCAAAGAAACAAAGAACTGAGTATTACATGTTCTCACTCATAAGTGGACCTGAACAATTATCATAATACTATAAGAAAAGGATTGGCAGTAGTGGGAATCTGCCTGAGGAAGGGGGAGCACACCTAGTCAACAAGGGTACCTGCAAAATGAACATTTTGTATACCTAACTCTGAATTGTACCCCCACATCTTTAAAATTAAAAAAAAAAAAAAAGAAAAAAAAGAGGTTTAGAAAATTCCAGCCTGGCCATGTGGTAGAGAAAAAAATAGCATTTTCAGGTAAAGAACCAAAGGACATGTGGAGCAACCATTTGCTACAGAAATTAGCATGACTAAAAGGAAACCAAGTATTAATAGTCAAGACAATACGAAAAAGTCCCTGATGCCTGATGCCCAAGGAACCTCCTCAGGACACTGCTTCAGGCATCACAGTTGCTCAAAGGGCTCCAGGCACAGCTCAGCTGCTGCTCAGGAGGACACATGCCATAAGGCTTGGTGGCCTCGCCATGATGTTAAGACTGCAGGGGAGCGAAAGCAAGAGTGAAGGAGGCTTGGCAGTTTCTACCCTGGTTTCAGAGGATGTATAGGAAAGCTTGGGAACGCTGGTAGAAGCTTGCCACAGGGGCAAAGCCCCAGCAGAGCCTCTACTAGGGCAGTGCTGAGAGGATGGGAAATATGAGTTGGCGTTCCCTACACAATGGAGTACTGCCTAGTGAAGCTATGGGAATGGGGCCACCACCCTGCAGACCCCAGACCAGTAGTGTGCATCCTTAGCCTGGAAAAGCCACAGGCATTCAACTCCAACCCATGAGAGCAGCCACATGGGCTATGCCCAGAAAAGCTAGGGAGAGAAGTCTGCTCAAGGCTTTGGGAGCCCACCCCTCATACCAGTGGGCCCAGGATGAGGTACACAGATCAAAAATAATTTTGTAGCTTTAATACTCATTGTCTGCCCTGCTGGGTTCTGTACTTGCACCAGGCCTGTTGCCCCTTTCTTTTGACTAATCTATCCCAATGCCTGTACCACCACTATATCTTGGAAATAAATAACTTATTTTTATTTTACAGGCTCATAGGTGTAAGAAGGGACTTGCCTTGAGTCTCAGATGAGACTCTGGACTTTCGAATTGATGCTGGAATGAGTTAAGCCTTTTGGAGACTATTGAGAAGGAATTATTGTATTTTGCAATGTGAGAAGAGCATAAGATTTAGGGGGCAAGGGGTAAAACGGTGTAGTTTGGATTATTGTCCCTTCCAAATCTCTTGTTGAAATGTGATCCCCAGTGTTGGAGGTGGGGCTGGGTCATGGGAGAGCAGATCTCTCATGAATGGCTTTGTGCTATTCTCACTCTATTAGTTCATGCAAGAAATGATTCCTTAAAAGAGCCTAGCACCACCTCCTCCACTCTTTCTTCCACTCTTACCATGTGACATGCCTGCAACCCCTCTGCCTTCTGCCATGGTTGTAAGCTTCCTAAAGCCTCACCAGAAGCCCAGAAGATGTGGGCACTATGCAGAACTGTAAGCCAAAATAAACCTCTTTCCTTTTTAAATTATCCAGCCTCAGGTATTTCTATATAGCAATACAAAACAGACTCATACAGGAACATTATCTCTTTTGAATCCCAATATATGTAAAGGTTGAAAAACATTTATCTACAGGGCTTAGCACTGTGCTTTGCTATAGTTGATCACTGACATTTTACTGAATTAAATTGAACTGCATATACAGGGAAGTAAAAATAAAGCTATCTAGTTTGCAAACAAAGATAATATTCATGAGACAGGTATTTGTACTCAGAGAAAGACAAGTCAGCAATATTTACAGAATGTCTACTTCATATCAAATAATGATAATATTTATGAGAAAAAGGATAATAATAGCTAATCTTTACTAAGAAAATACTGTGTCAGGTACTATTCCAGGCACTTAGCACGAAACACCTCACTTAATCTTTAAAATAACTCTAAGTTAAATAGAGTTATTTCTCAAATTTTAGAGATGAGGAAACTGAGTCACAGAGTTTGGGTAACTTGCCCAAGGTCACATGATTAGATGTAAACAGTCACAATTTTAATAAAACAGTCTGACTCCAGAAATTGAGGTCTAGACAAGACAAAATATTAACTTATGTATTCCACATTGTATCTTATATCCCAAAATTTACTGCTTGTTGACAAATTATGAAATGAGTATCATGTAATTTCCCAACAATCTCTTTTAAATCATTTGTTTCATCATGTTACAAGAAAAGAATTTCATAAAAGTGAGTAACTGGATACTGAACAAACCAAACAGACTATGAATTCCTTCAGGATAATGACCATAACTTATTTATCTTCATATACTGAGAATCTACTCCAATATTTGACACATAATTATGTCATAGTTAAAATAAGTGAAGAGTCACATTAATTAAATTCAAGGTCAATCCATTTTACTTTTAAACTTTTCCTTTTTCCTTCTAAAATGTCTGCATTGCTTTGGTTTCCCAAAAGTAATTTTTAAAATTACAAGTTACCCCTCAATAGAGTAACTCGTAAAATATATAATAACATTCTTGTGCAATATTTAAATATATGGAGAAAGCTGCAAAAAAGAATAAAACTGAAGTATTTAAACACAGGAACAAAGAGTTAAAAGATGAGTAAGAATTTGCTTTCTGATTTTAAAAGACAATGGCATTGCAGGAAGAGGGAAAAAAAACACACAGGACAAGTAGACAGGCCCTTAGGCATAGAAGAGCCTGTTTAGGGAACTATAAGTGATTCAGTTAGGTCATAGTGTAAAGTGCATGTTGGGGATTGGCATGAGCCCATAAAGACTGACACTAAATAGATCAGAAGGGGTTTTAATGCTCTGTTAAGCAATTAACATTATGTTGAGAACAGAGCGTTAACTCTTGCACCTATCTTTGCTATAGATAGATCTCTTGCTAGAGGCTAAAACAAAATAACATTATAAACTGAATCCTCCAATACAATGTTTTCAAACTCATGCTACATCAAAATACCTTTTTTCATATAGTAAGATTCCACAAATTCATTTATTTGCAAGTCAAATTTTAAGAGCATAGCAGAATATAAAGAACTTAAATGATACCTGCTTAAAAAAAAGTACTGAAGAGAAAATATCTTTTCCTTCTTGTTCCCCTGTCTCATGACTTTCATTTTGATCAGTATGGGTAAATGAAGCCAAAGATTTACAAGTTCCTATTCTATTTCATTTCAAAGCACCATGGGAATCCTGGCACAGGTCATTTTTCATTTACTCTGCTTATCTTCATTATTTCCCAAAGAACATACCCAGAATGTTTTTCTGAAGTTCAGGAGGTTTTTCAACACAGAGCTCAACTTTCCAATGATGCTGGAATTCCAAGCAACACGTCATGAATTTTTAAAAAGCATACCTAGGAGTGCAGTGAGTTTGGGAAGCAGTCCAACTTGTACCATCTTATTCCTCAGTCCTGTGTCAAAGGATAGGTTTAATAAAAGTCGGAGGGTAATATTCAGCAGATCTTCATGCTCACAAGGTATCATTTTTACCAGTTTTTCAACAATATCCATTTCCACCTAAGTAAAATAATAATACAAAGACAGTGAGGTTCTATTGTAAAACAAGACAAAAAAGAATACAAATATTTGTCTTTAACCTCATGTATATATATTTTACAAGTAATTATGTATTAATTTTATACTCCTATTTCAATCTATAAACTTTCCTGAAATCAACCTTTTTTTAAAATTTGGAGTCTCATTCTGTCACTCAGGCAGGAGGGCAGTGGCATTATCACTGCTCACAGCAACCTCGACTTTCTGAGCTCAGGAGATCTTTCTGCCTCAGTCTCTCGGGTAGCTGGGCTAATTTTCTCTATTTCTAGTAGAGATGAGGTTTCTGATATGTTGCCTAGGCTGATCTCAAACTCCTGGACTCAAGCAATCCTCCTTCCTCAGCCTCCCAATGTGCTGGGATTACAAGTATGACCTACTGCACCCAGCCTGTAATCAAACTTTTGAGGATAAAAATATACTTCCATATCATCCCCTCCTTCCTTCATTTAATTGCATCAACTGGAAGACAAATTACATTTGGTCTTTGAAAAGACTCTGCATTACTGAACACAACCTACTTGGTACCAGGCCCTATGCTAGATCACTCATATTGGCCTTTGAGAATTCATCAGTCTAAAAAGACAGCAGATAAATAGAACAAAGAATGAAAATAAAATGTGATTTAAAAACTGAATGCACAAAGCGCTCTGGAAGCAACGTGGAGGGAACTACAAACCTACTTGAAAGAACAGAAGACTTCAAGTTAGGAGCAAAGTTCTAAAAAAATGAGTAAGAATGCATTCTCTGGCTAAGAAAGGCAATCGCGCTCTAGGATGAGGAAAAAGCCAGTGGATAGTCTGTTAGGAATTAAAGAGCTTGTTTAGGGAATTACAAAAGTGCTTTAGAATGATCATAGTATAAGCATATGTTGAAGAGTAGCAGAAGCCTAAAAAGACAGACCTTGGACAAATCAGAGGCTTTTAATGCTGCGTTAAGTTTAACCTTCTCCTATAGGAAACAGAGTGTCCTGAACGATTTTAAGTCCAGGGGGTGATGTGGTTAGGTCTTAGGCTAGATACTCATGAAATCCAAATTCTCAGATACCAGTAATGTCTCAATCTTATAAGAAGGTCTATTTAAGAATAACAGTCTCAGACCCTTCTTTGTACAGTCAATAAAGTGGATGTAGATGCCATTACATGTACATGAAAAAAACAGGTAGGTCTGGGGCAGTCAGGGCAAAAAATTATTTCAATTTTTTCATGTTTAATGAGACAATATTCAACAAATATTTAAAAATTGTATAAAGCACAGGAGAGAAGCTGGGCTAAAAGCAACAGCTGAAACTTTGGGACAGGAATCAGTAAACTATGAGCCTAAACAGGCCCACTATCTGTTTTCATTCAACCCATGAGCTAAGAGTGGTTTTTGGCTTTCACATTTTCAAATGGTTGAAAACAAATCAAATAATATTTCATGACAACATAAAAATTATATGAAATTCAGATGTGTTTTGATAAATAATATTTATTGGGACACAGCCATGCTCACTTGTTTACAGGCTACCTCTGACTGCTTTCATGCTACAACAGTAGAGGTGAGTAGTTGTCACAGAGACCATATGACCTGCAAAGCCTAAAACATTGATTGTTTAGACCTTCAAAGAAAAAGTTTGCTGATCTCAGCTGGAGAGCTTGTTTTGGAGTAAGAACTCACACAGGACAGAACTTATTTGGCAATGGAAGTCCTGTATTCAGATTTTTTCAAGTAGCGATCAGAAAAATTTGGTTATAAAAACATCTCATGTCTTTTAGTTACAAAGCAATGGCAACAAGAAGAGAAATTCTATATAAGGCCATTTAAAAAGTTATTACCAAAGGATTTATGAATAATCTCACTCTGTTTTAAAATTTATTATTATTTCTTTTATTTATTTGTGCCACCTATTTCATATCTTTATTGCAATCTTTCACTTACCTCATAAAAATCACATAAATAATTAACTTTTTTCCTTTCACTCCATGCCAAGAAATAAAACACACATTTTTTTAAATGGTAAGCTGACAAACCCATACCTGATTTTCTCTTTAGACTTCTGTCTACTACTCCATAACTAACGTTGTAGCCATATCCTAGGGCTCTTCATTATAGAGTACTAAACCATCTATAAATACTTAAAACATCACACATGAAACCAAAAGCTGTTTCTTTGAAAATATCAAAGCAGTTGATAAACCACTAACCTAGGGGAAAAAATAATCAATATCAGACACAAAAAAGAGAAACTCACTTCAGTCCTTCAGACATTAAAGAGGAAAAAAAGGAAAAAGACCCAAAATTCCCAAGAATCTATACAAGAGTCACGACAACTAAAAAGTGACTTTAGAAAAGTCAGAAGACATAAGGCCAATATACAAAAATCATATGCATTTATTTATACTATCAGCCTAAAAAGGAAACATAATTTAAAAACTACCACTTATAATGGTAAAACACATATAAATGTAACAAAATGTGTGTCAAATATGTATGCTAAAAACTATAAAATGATAGACTATATCAAGAAAGACCTAAATAAAAGGAGAGCCATACCATTTTCATGGATTGGAAAAGCCAAAATGGTTAATATATTGATTCCCCACAATGCAATTCCAATCAAGATTCCAAGACTAAAAAATAGACATGCTGATTCTAAAATTTACATAGATAAAAAATACAGAATCATCAGAATAATCCTAGAAAAGAATAACAATGTTGAAGGCCTCAGACTGCTTAATTTCAAAACTTACTCTAAAGCTACAGTAATCAAGAGAAAGAGGTATTGATGAAAGCACAAGCTTATAGCTAATGAAATAGAAGACAGAGTCCAGAAATAGAAGCACACATATATGGCTAACTGATTTTCAACAAAGGTGCAAAGGCAGTTTCAATAAGGTACAAAAACAATTAAACAGAGAAAATCATCTTTTCAACAAATGATGCTGGAACAATTGGACATCAATATTCAAAAACATGAATTTTGGTCCAAACCTTATACCATATACAAAATCAACTCAAAATGGATAGATCACAGATGAAAACAACAACAAAATCCCTATACGGGCTGGGCACAGTGGCTCATGCCTATAATCCCAGCACTTTTGGAGGCTTAAGTGAGAGGATTACCTGAGCCCATGAGTTTGAGACCAGCCTGGGCAACTTGGCAAGACCACATCTCTACAATAAATAAAAAGAAATTAGCCAGGCATGTTGGTGCATGCCTGTGGTTCCAGCCACTTGGAAGGCCGAGGTAGAAGGATCAACTGAGCCCAGCAGGTCGAGGCTGTGGTGTGGTGGCGAGGAGCATGCCACTGCACTCCAGCGTAGGTGACAGAGTGAGACTTTAACTCAACAAACAAACAAAAAAACAACTCTATACAACTATTTTTAAAAACACAGGAAGATATCTTATTGAACTTGAGTTAGACAAAGATTTCTTAAATAAAACAACAAGATACAGTTCATTAAAATTTTTTTTATATGCTGGATTTCATCAAAATTAAAAATTTCTGCTTTTCATAGGAGAATAAAAAGACAAGTCACAGGAAAAAAGGAAAATACTTGTAAAACATCTAACTTGTATCCAAAATACAGAAAGAAGTTTCAAAAGTTGGTAGTAAGAAATTCAAGCAACCTAACCTCTCTATTGTTTCACTCAAAACTATAATTTATTTCCTTATTGCTACATTAATGTTATGGCATTTTTTATTAATATAACTATGTTACATAATGTTAATACATTAAAAATCTGATGATTTAATTTAATCTACTAATTAGAAAGTTTTTTGGGGTAAACTAAATTTCCTTTAAAACATATGTCTAAAAAGCAAGGTATTAGTTCACATCAAGAGTAAAATGAATACTTTATTTAAATAAATAATACAACCTCACAAATAGATCAGCCACCACTCCAAGTTCTTTTATTAATATAAATGCTACAGGCTTCAGCTAATGCTAATTAGGTAATATTTTTCTTTTGAAAAGCAACAGTATATGTACATATTGGTTGTTACAGCAAAACTTAATAATAAAATTACCTGGAACGTTTGTTATTAATTTGTATTTCCATTGCCCAGAATGGAATGCAAAATATGTGCCATTAGTCAATCAGATGGTTAAACACTAGACTAGTATTTATTTAACACATCATGTCTTTTTGGTTGATCAAAACCAAATTCCAAGAGCTAAATTTAGTTAATTGTCTCAACACCCTCTCAATTATATTTCTATAAAGTGGAATTATAGCTAATTAGTATTTTTATTAAACATTCTAAGTAAAGTGACAGCTTACCAACAATCTAATCTATCTGCAAGTTTATTTCAGGCTTTAAGTATACCTTTCAGTGTTTCTGGATGCCAACATTTAAAAATCACTTACTGTTAATCTTACTAAAAATGTCTTTAAAAAACAGCATAAAAATAAAAGACCTAAGAAATTTTTGTCCAGGAGGCAAAGAAAAAGAGTATGAAAATGAGTAGCTAGAGATCTGTTTTCTTCAGCAAATTAATGTCCCTGATCCTCTCTTCTACTTCAGTTGCAAAGTTAGGAGCCTAGATTCACTAAATCTGGCCATGAATTTAAGGTCCAGTCAAGTTCTAGAAATCCTGGTTCTATAAGATGCTCTCAAATAAAACATATTCCTTCCACAATAAAAGATAAAATGCATACCATATATGGTAAAACTCTAGGTAATCAAATAATAACCTCAAAGAATAACTTTTCTGAACCTCAGTCTTTTCTCCTCTTTAAAAAAATGAGGCTTAACGAGACATGTTTTTTTTTTTAGTCGAAGTCTCACTTTACAACCCAGGATGGAGCACAGTGGCATGATCAAGGCTCACTGCAGCCTCAACCTCCTGGGTTCAGGAGATCCTTTCTCCTGGGACTATAGGTATGCACCATGCCTGGCTAATTTTTTTGGTTTGTTTGTTTCTTGAGATGAGGTCTCACTATGTTGCCTAGGTTGGTCTTGAACTTCTGGGCTCAAGTAATCCTGCCACCCTGGTCTCCCAAAGTCCTGGGATTACAGACATGAGCTGCCATGCCCGGGCAAGACAATTTATATTTCTAACTCTATGATCTTACCAGAAAATAATTTTTAATAATATTCTTAACATGCTTTTGATAGAATGAACACACAATTAGTATATTACTTAAATATAAATCTAATCTATACATAGTAGATACATGCTGATGCAAATCAATTTAAATTTTGAAAACCTAGTAAAGGTGAACTTAATTTGACCATCTAAATGGAAGAACATACTTCAATTTATAGCAAGGAGGAGCAATTAGCCACACCCTAACTATTCAGTAACTTATATATTACCATGTAATCATAATCTTAGATTTAAGATCAGTGACAACAATTTTGATTAATCTCTCTAAAGACTTTTTTTTTTTTTTGAGTTGGAGTCTCACTCTGTCGCCCAGACTGGAGTGCAGTGGTCGCTCCCGGCCACCGCAGCCTCGACCTGCTGGGCTCTGGCGATCCTCCGGCCTCAGCCTTCCAAGTAGCTGGAACTACAGGAGCATGCTACCACACCCGGCTGATTTTTTGATTTATTGTAGAGATGAGGTCTCGCTTGCCCAGGCGGGTCTCGAACCCGCGGGCTCAGGCAATCCACTCACCTCAGCCTCCCAAAGGCGCGGGATTACAGGCTGAGCCACCGAGCTCGGCTTCTCTAAAGACATTTAATCTCAAAACAGTATCAGGTATATAGTGAGCATCAATAATTTATATACTAATGATAAAAATTACATACTAAATATATAGGGATAAAATATAATTTCATATTCAATAATTTGAATTCAAGGCACTTATTAAATTTTATAAACAGTCTCAGGTTTTCAAAGAGCATGCCATATCACTCACTATAGCATAAGGTACTTTCTACTTCATTTGAATTTAAAAGAATAAAAAAAGGTAGGGAGAAATACTATACATTTAGAATATCTAAAGGAGAAGCCAATAATACACAACCATATAATGACATATATGGTTAAAAAATGATCATCAATGGAATTAAGGCCAATGATCCAATAATTTCATTTTGAGGAATCTACTCCAACAAAATAATCAGAAATATAAACAAAGATGTTATGTAAAAAAATGTACAGTGAAGTGCTATTTATAATAGCTAAAATTATGAACAACCCAAATATTCAAAAACAAGGAATGTTTAATATATGACCTATTTAATATAATATTGCACTTAACAAAGACTATTTAATGACATGGTAAAAAGCAGATAAGAATTTTTATTCTCTCTTTATACATTTCTGTATTATGTATATTCTATATAGGGGAAAATAAAATATGATCAGGTTGTATTTCTCAAAGATCACTGTATTAATAATAAAAGATGTCAAGTAGTCATCCAGCATAATAATTCAAATAAGAAATAAAGAAGATATGAGTAAAGAAGGCATGAACTAATATAATGGTACTGGAAATGGACAAAAAGGGAAAGTTTCAAGAGATGTTTTAGAAGCAGAGTCAACAGCTTGTGGCTACCAAGTAGAACAGTAGGTAACAAAGAAGAGATTGGGCTAGATTGTAATCCTACAATCCAAAATCGGAAATGCAGGAGGCAAAAATAGTAAGACCAGATGACCCTAAAGTACCTTTTTGAGTTTAAAATACTTTCTACAGATTATGTTTAATCAGGTAAGATTCATTCTATATAATACATTAGAAAAGATTTTTATACAGAAAACTTCAACTTTCTGGAATATTAATTAATATGAAATATATTTCCTATTAAGGTCATTTCAGTGAGTTATTGCTATTATAAAATCTTCAGTCAGAATTATCTCAGTAGGAGGATAAAGTGTTTAATTTTCATCAAAATATTCTACCTTGAAAATGGTTAGTATGGACTGTTTCAAGAAAAGGTTTTTAAGTTACCATATCATTTTTATTCTCCATAAAAATGCTGAGTTTCTTCAAGAATGACACAACTAGAATAAGCAGTTCAAAATTGTCCCGATCAAGAGCCTTCACCAACATGTGAACTATGTTCTTGTTCCTCATCTTCAGTTCTGTACGAGTATCCTCAGCAAGATTCAGAAGTAAATAAAGAGCAACTAGAAAAGTAAAACAAATGAAAATTAAATGATTAGTGTACTAAATCAATATTTTTCCTCTGACAATCTGTGAACGACATGAATCAACAATTTGAAAAATCATTTCTACTCACCAAGATAAACAGAAATAGTTCTAAGAGGTAATATATTATTTTGAAAATGTTAACTGATTAGTAAATTGGCTCATTAGAAAGCATATGTATATAGAGAATAGATAAATCTAACATTTATTTCATATTTCAATAGATAAATATTCAATAGATAAATATCTATTTATTTTATGCTTCATATTTCAGTCACACATTCATATTTCATTCACATTCATATTTCAATAGATAAATATTTATTTATTTAACAAATATTTGAGATATAAAGGCAAATCACACTTATAAAGTATGACTGTATGCCAGTCCTGCTGATATGTAAATGGTAACTCATTTTAATTCTAAAACAATTTTATAAAAAAAGAAGTATTATCAAAAGTTTACAGATGGGAAACCCCAGATTCAAATAAATTAAATAAATTGTCCTACCCACAGAGCTAGAAAGTAGTAAAGCTAAGTTAAAATTCAAGCCCATCAGAATCCAAAGTTCACATATTTACACTATTGCATAATGCTGACTTTCCACATAAAGCACTGTGAAAAGGTTTTAAAGTTGGGCTGAAAAAGCAAGCAGACTTCTGCTTGCAGCCAAGGTACACATAGTAGGTTGATAGTGTCCTCCTAATGAATCCAATGATTAGTGCCCTAATAAGAGAAGTCAGAACAGAGACAGATACAATGGGAGGGCCTTGTGAAGATGTAGGCAGAGACTGGAGTAACTCAGGTACAAGCCAAGAAGCACCAAGGATTTCTGGGAGCCACCAGAAACTAGAAAGAGACAAGAAAGGCTCTTTTTAAGAGCCTTCGGAGAGAAGGCCCTGATGACACCTTGCCTTTGGCCTTCTAGCCTCCAGAACTGTGCCCATTGTTATGGTAATTTATTACAACAGCCTTAGGGAATTTGTAGAGTAACAGGGATTGAATTTTAAATCTTCAGCTGGGAGGAGGGGCCAAGATGGCGACCGGGCAGCGTGGTCTGTGAGACCTCCGCAGAAGAGGACACAGAAAGACTCCAGATCTCTCCCAGGGGGCCTGCTCCCCCACACGGAACTTGTCCACGGACACCGCAGAGGCATT
>CAUYQG010060463.1:0-40176 GCA_963574415.1 Tarsius wallacei | reverse complement strand
CTCACTCTCACCCTGAGTGGAGTGCAGTGGCCGCTCCTGGCCACCGCAGCCTCGACCTGCTGGGCTCCGGCGATCCTTCCGCCTCAGCCTTCCGAGTAGCCGGAACTACAGGCGCGCGCTACCACGCCCGGCTAATTTTTTTGGTTTATTGTAGAGATGAGGTTTCGCCTGCCCAGGCGGGTCTCGAACCCGCGGGCTCAGGCAATCCACTCACCTCAGCCTCCCAAGGTGCGGGATTACAGGCTAAGCCACCGAGCCCGGCCATAGTAGATTATTTAGTGAGAAGGAAATAAGGAAAGTGGAAAAACTGGAAGGGAACCATTGGGACACAATTCAAAGACATTTGCAACTAACAGTGGAGAGCCAGAAAGTCTGCGTGGGTAGCAGCTGTGTTTAGATCGATGGTGGGGGCATAGGCATAGGGTTGGGGAGCAGGCATGGTCTTAGCCTGGCCAGTTTTCAAAATGTTGTCTTCCCTTATTGCCAGTTTCATTCTCATCCTTTTTATCCTTGTGTGTCCTTTTTTAATTCTTTACTGTCAGGCCGGGCGTGGTACACCTGTGATACCAGCACTTTGGGAGGTGGAGTTGAAAGGATTGCCTGAGCCCAGAAGGTTGAGGCTGTGGTGGCCGTGAGCGTGCCACTGCATTCCAGCCTGGGTGATAGAGTAAGACTCTGACTAAAAAAAAAAAAAAAATTCTTTACTGTCATTTTAGTGGTATCCAGGCTGCAGCATGATAAGCTACATGCATTTAATGTGCCATGTTGTCCTGGAAGTCTCACGGACTTTAATTTCACTAACAGTGGTTTTCATTTTCTAAATCTGTCTGGTGTTTCCCCACCATGCAGGTAGGATAAAGGTAGGTCTCAGCCTATTGAAACCTGCAGGTTTGATCTTTATTCTTACCCATATATGGGGAGCTTCTCTGTCTCCCTATGCCAGTAGGCAGAAGTTTTTGGTCCCAGTTTTACATTTTTTAGCTCACAAGAGAACCTGCTGTATCTAGAGGCATTCTAAATTGCTGCCTCCTGTGGGCTCAAGCTGCATCTCCTGTCTCTTGGAGTCTTACTGTGTCTTAACACTTCTCAGGACTCTTGCACATTTAGTGTCTACTCAAATGCTCTGGCTCTAGAGGCTTCCTTTATGATTCTGATACTAGGAGCTCAGAAATTCATTCACTTCAGCATTTTTTTTCCTATTTTATATTTACCCAACATTTCTAGGTGATTAAGAGGCTTTCAATGTTGTCTGCTTTTCTGTCACCTCCTGTGTGTGCTTAGTCTATGATTCCGTCTCTTGCAGAGAAAAGAAGAGTAGAGTCAATTAAACCATAGTTTCCTAAGATATTTGTGTTTTAAAACAGGTAGAAAATACTATAAGATGGAGGATACGCCGGGATGAAGAAGGAAATGAAATTAAAGAAAGCAATGCTCGGATAGTCAAGTGGTCAGACGGAAGGTGAGTATAAAATACTTGAAGAGTGTTGACATACCCAGAGTGAGTGAGAGGAGACAGGGTTTGGAAGAAGACTTCATTTGGGGGCTACTTCTTACTAGAGAATTTTCATTACTTGCATCTTTGTGATCGCATAGAAAATCTGAGAGAAATAAATAGGACGTTTGATGTCAGATAGGCTGGTGGGATATATTAAGAGTGGACCCAAAATGCGATTATCCTCTTGGCTACAGTGCATTAGATTGGAAAAGTTAGCTTCTCCCGCATTGTAGACTCCTCACAAATGGACATTTTAGGAAAGTTGTCTTTTACTGGGAAGGTAGAGCCTGGTACTTGTCACAGCATGTGTTACTTCTGTGTACAGTTAGTTTTTCTCACTGTGACTTACTTCTTTATTCTTTCCTTTTGAATTGTATGTAAAGAGAGAAAGCATCAGTTGAATCATATAAGTTAAGTAGAATGGTCGCATGAAAGTTTTATGACTAACGTATGACGTGCTCCTTCTTTCTAGCATGTCCCTACATTTAGGCAATGAAGTGTTTGACGTGTACAAAGCCCCGCTGCAGGGCGACCACAATCATCTTTTTATACGACAAGGTACTGGTCTACAGGGACAAGCCGTCTTTAAAACAAAACTCACCTTCAGGTAACCGTTCTTATCAGTGTATTGTTCGTTATGGTAAAAGCAGTGAAATGTAGATGTTTCTATAATGCCTGACCTCAATTGATGTAACCCCACCATATAATTCACTAA
The DNA here is from genome assembly GCA_963574415.1 of Tarsius wallacei. Taxonomy (NCBI): domain Eukaryota; kingdom Metazoa; phylum Chordata; class Mammalia; order Primates; family Tarsiidae; genus Tarsius; species Tarsius wallacei. The sequence goes on along the minus strand of CAUYQG010060463.1, from coordinate 37,966 downwards.
GCACCAAGACCTTGTTCTCAGTTCTGAAGGTTCAAAGGCTATTTTATCAAGTATACTAAAAGTTACTGTTTCTCAGGGAATCAGGTCATGCCAAACTCACAAGAGACTGTTAGCTAAACCAGAATGTCGATGCATTTTTATTTATTTATTTATTTATTTGGAGTAGGTGTCTCACTCTGTCACCTAGGCTGGAGTGCAGTGGCACGCTCACAGCCACCGCAGCCTTGACCTGCTGGGCGCAGTTGATCCTTTCACCTCAGCCTTCCAAGTAGCTGGAACCACCGGCATGTGCCAACACGCCCAGCTAATTTTTTTTATTTATTGTAGAGACGAGGTCTCACCAAGTTGCCCAGGCTGGTCTCAAACCCCTGGACTCAGGCAATCCTTTCGCCTCCACCTCCCAAAGTGCTGAGTTTACAGGCATGAGCCACCACGCCCTGCTGAATGTCAATTTATTAATTCCAGTGATTTTTATGACTACCAAGAGGGCTAATATACTTGTGTCTACTTGTCAGTATGTCCCTTATTTTAGTAAGATTGACCTAGGAGAGTAACACTAACCAGAGCTTGTTGGTGTGTTTGCAGTCAAAGGAAAGGCAATGAGTTGGTCAGTGTGAGATTGGGGACATCCTGTTACCTTAGGCTGTTGCATCCAATAACACTGTAGGCCTGTGTCCCCCAAGCAGACTGGAATACCCAGGTCAGCTGGGGAGGATGTTTCCCATCTCTAGACTGGGTAGGTGCTACACTGAGATGTTCTGTTTTTCTTTTTTGATTCTAAGCAGACTGTCCTCCTTGGTAATGCTCATCTTTAGAGGGGGCACCGAATGTTGGTTATGATTTAATTTTTTGAAATTGTAAAGGTCAAAGTATAGGCTTTGGAATCAGGTAGGGCTGTATTTGAATTCCATTTCCATTTGTGTGACCTTGTGCAACTTCCTCAACCTCCCTGCCTCAGTTTTCTGTTATATATGTTAATATATAATAATAAAATGTAATACTTCGTCTGTTTTTCATTTTACTCATGAGATAAGAATGTCTCAGTGAGCTGCAGAAGAAAGTTCACAATCCCCCACCTAGTATAATCAGTTGAATGTCCCTGCCTACTTAATAGGAAATGGTCACTGGCCTCTTGTTTTTGTGATATGGGTATGACTGGCTCACAAATGTATTTGGTAAACGGTATGACATTTTTTGTTTATTTCCTGGCAGACCTCACTCAACAGATAGTGCCACACATAGAAAGATGACTCTGTCACTTGCAGATAGATGCTCAAAGACACAGAAGATTAGGATCTTACCCATGGCTGGTCGTGATCCTGAATGCCAGCGCACAGAAATGATTAAGGTATGTTTGCTAAGCTTTATCCTGGGATTTTTGGTATAGTAAGAATAGCATTCGTGACCCGCCTGGGCAAGCGAGACCTCATCTCTACAATAAATCAAAAAATTAGCCAGGCGTGGTAGTGCGCGCCTATAGTTCCAGCTACTTGGAAGGCTGAGGCGGAAGGATTGCCGGAGCAGATCGAGGCTGCGGTGGCCGGGAGCGGCCACTGCACTCCAGTCTGGGCGACAGAGACTCCAACTAAAAAAAAAAAAAAAAGAATAGCAGGCCGGGTGCAGTGGCTCATGCCTGTAATTCCAGTACTTTGGGAGGCTGAGGCAGGAGGATCACTTGAGTCCAGGAGTTCTAGACCAACGTGAACAACATAGGGAGACCCTGTCTCTCTACAAAAAAAAAAAAAAAGAATAGCATTTCCCAAAATGCTTGCTCATCATCTCTTATTGGCCTACCGTTCAACCTTCCAGCTGACATGAATAGGGAACTGGATTAATGAATCCTCAGAATTTGCCAAATGATGGGTGATGTGGCTATGATAGTAAAACAGACACAGGACTCAGGTTCTGTCCCTCCAGGTCCTGAGAGTTCAGCAGTAAACCCGTGATTGAAATATCTGAGCCGGGTGTGGTGGCTCACACCTCTAATCCCAGCACTTTGGGAAGCAGAGGTGAGAGGATTGCCTGAGTACAGGGATTCAAGACTAGCCCCGGCAACTTGGTAAGACATTGTCTCTACAGTAAATCAAAAAACTAGCCAGGTGTGGTGGCACACGCCTATAGTTCCAGCTACTTGGAAGGCTGAGGCAGAAGGATCTCCTGATCCCAGCAGGTTGAGGCTGTGGTGGCCAAGAGCATGCCACTGTACTCCCTCATGGGAATGAGACTCTGACTCAAAAAAAAAAGAAGAAATATCTGACCTTTCACATAGAATTTCAAAGATCATTAAATAATCTATGATAAGGATCCATCCATGTTAAAAGTCAGTAAAAATGCCAGCGAGTCAGTCATCTAAAATAGAGAGTAGACCAGGGGTTTGAATAAGAAAGTGCCTGGAGTCGAATCTGGCCAAGAGTAAGAACAGATTGTGGGTTTTTGAAGTCCAGTTTATAATGATCTACCTGGTGTATTTTCAAATTTGACGCAGCTGCCACTTAGGCAAAATTCAGTTCTGGGGCATTGGACCTAAATGACAGAGTGGCACTTGTGTTGGCTATTGGCCTTTGATGCATCGCTTGACTTGAGAAGCGCAGTGCGATCGTACAGGCTCATCGTTCTCTCCGTCCTCTCTAATCCCACTGGGTCTTGGCATTGCCCAGCCTGCCTCTTGTGATTGTGTTCCTTAGTGCAACAGGATGGGGGAAAGCCAGACAGTCCAGTTGCCTCAGAATCTTTCTTACTAGTGTCATGGTCAGGCTCTGCTGCAGGTTTGGCCCTGAGCCCCTGCATTTCCTCCATCCTGTATTTTGTTCACGAAGGCTGGTTAACTAAACCAGATCCAGTAGCAGCACCCAGCCTAGGGATGCATAGGGGCACTGGTTCTGGAGCCTGACTTCGTGCTCCATCTCCTTACCTCTTCTGTGCAGGCCAGGGGAGCTGGAGGAATTGCAGAGTCTGGGCTCAGCATTATTGGAAGAGCCCTCTAAAACACTTTTCAGAGTCCCCCTATTCCCTCTTCCACATTCCCAGCTTCTGTGAAAATGTAGCACCTAGTTTGTCTCTAGTCCCTGAAAGTGTTCTTACCAATGAAAGTGATTTTTACTCTAACCTCAGTACGGCCACATACTACTTAATGAAGTAGTCTGTTCCATGGACTTTCTAGCACCAGAATTGAAGATGTATATGATAATACAGTGGTTGAATGAGGAAGACCTTCAAAGAAATGCTAAGATATCCCTAACTCCCCCTTCTGCCCCCAAGTCCTGTATGAACATCAGGATGTAGGATGCTAGGCAGTTAATGAGGAAATGGAGGCTCTACCTTGTGGCTCAGGACCCCATCTTGTCATTGGGAGCTGTGGGGAGCTCTTTAGGTTGAGGGCCTGGGACCAGAATATCTGGGAACTGTGGGAGTTCCGTGGAACCTGGGCAGGTCAAGTGCCTGGGGCTCAGGGATGAACAGAAACAGCTTCTGCAATCCCAGGGAGTCAGCTCAGTTGTCCGCTGGGCATAGATGGGGTTTCTCAGGCCGATTGCTTCTTTCTGGGCTCTGAGTGGCAGCACAGAAGATAAGATGACACAGCTCTCAGGGACACGCCTGTGCCAGTTTCGATGGGTTGGTTAGTGTGAGGGGTCCCTTCTGCCTCTTCACCCTTGTGTTGTAGTACTGGAGGTGTTAGTGGGAAGGCCGTGCTCTGAAGACATCCGGGACAGTGGTAATCCTGAACTTGATGTTACATGTTCTTTATGGCAAAAGTGGGCACAAAAGTAGTTCGTTTGTTTTAAGTTACAGGGGTTATTTGCTTCTTTACAGAAAGAAGAAGAACGTTTGAGAGCTTCCATTCGTAGGGAGTCTCAGCAGCGCCGAATGAGAGAGAAACAGCACCAGCGGGGGCTGAGCGCTAGTTACCTGGAACCGGATCGCTACGATGAGGAGGAGGAGGGCGAGGAGTCCATCAGCTTGGCTGCCATTAAAAACCGATACAAAGGGGGCATTCGAGGTGAGGCTGGTGCAGAAATTACATGTCATCATTTCAGGGTTCCTGAACTTTATCTTGTCATTGAACTGAATCTGAATGCCAAGTCACTGGACATTTTGTTTAAAGAACCAGTGTTTCTGAGTGGTCCATTTCAGGGCCTAGTTCTTCAGGTGAGCTTGAAAGGCAGGAACTGCTGTTGTGCCCACTTTCAGTTTTATCCCTTGAGCATCTGCTTTCCGATTTGAAAGTTTGCCAATTATATTGGAACTGCCACACCCGGCTAATTTTTTTGATTTATCGTAGAGGTCTCGCCAAGTTGCCCGGGCTGGTCTCAAACCCGTGGGCTCAGGCAATCCACTCGCCTCAGTCTCCCAAAGTGCTGGGATTATAGGCTGAGCCACCAAGCCCGGCCAGGAACTTTTCTCAATTTTTTAAATCACTAATTGGGAGTCAAGAAATTAAACTATTCAGAGAACACATGATATTTTCTTTCGTCGTCTTTATATTTCTATTTTCTCCTTGGCATATTTCCTCTTTTCACAAGTATCAGTAATTTATAATGGTTGACATTTTTCTTACACATACTGAACCCCAGGCAAGTACTCAGCCCTTGACATGTGTCCTATTTGATCCTCATAACAACATTATGACCTAGTTGCTATTATTTCCTTGTTCTTATTGAGGAAGCTGAGACTGTGAGAGGCTGAGTAACTTGCCCCAAAACACGTAGTTGATAAGTGGCCAGTTCTTGATCCAAGGTCATCTGACTCCGAGATGTCTGCCTTAGCTGGGACTCTGTCTCCTGATTCTCACCCAGAAGTTCCTCTATAGCCACTGATGGCAAAAGACAAGCTGAAAGCAAACTAGAAGACTTGGGCTGGACTTCTTACCCTGCCTGCTCTAATTTGAGCTCTGCTATTTTTTTAGTTGTATGACTTTTGAAAAGTCACATAACTTCCCTTAATTTCTGTTATCTCATCAGGAAAGTAACAGCCTATTAGTAATAATACATACGACATAAAGTTGTTTGGAAGATTAGATGCTGCAATACATTTCCTTAGCCCATAACAAGTAGTAGTAAACATTACTTCAAACTATTTTTATTGTTCTTAGGACTCCTCAGCTGTGGGACAGAGACTTCCTGTCTCTGAATATCATGTGCCTTGTCTGAAAAATGAGGCTCCAATACTTCCTTGATTTGTTTTGACAGAGCTTTGGGAATCATTGTACAATGGAGGCACATTCAGGGTGACTATGTGCTTTGGGTTTGTCCCTGTTAAGTAATCCATTTTTAAAACACCCAAATTTCTCTTTCTCTGACCATCCTATGGAGCACCTTTCTCCTTTTCTTACAGTGACTGCATTTGGTCTGGTGTCCTGTTACACCTTACTTACCTGTTTTTGGAACCATAATATAGAAACTATTTCTTTGTGTCAGTGCTAATTTTCATTGTGTGGAAAGAAACCACACAAAAATTAAATAAAAATAAAAATTGTCAAAGATGTTTTCAGGGAAAGAGGTATAGATTATTTAGTTCACTAGAGATTAAAAATCCAGCACACAGGTTGAGTAAGTGCTCAGGTTGGTATAGTAACAGATAGGCCAAGAGTGGGGAGACAGGGGAAGCTCTAGGGTACTGAGGGGAGAGGCTTGGTGTAAAGTCCGCTGCTCTTATTCCAGCTGGAGGTTTACTTGGGCTTGGGCAGCAGAGCAGAAGGATGTTCCTCTTTGTCTCCCTTTGAAAGGTCCAGGCCAGGTGCTGTGGCTCATGCCTGTAATCCCAGCACTTTGGGAGGCCAAGGTGAGAGGATTGTCTGAGCTCAGGGGTTCAAGCCTAGCCTGGGTAACTTGGTGAGATCTCATCTCTACAATAAATCAGAAAATTAGCAAGGTGAGGTGGTGCATGCCTGTAGTTCCAGCTACTTGGAAGACTGAGGCGGAAAGATCACCTGAGCCAATGAGCCTGTGGTGGCTGTGAGCATGCCACTGCACTTCAGCCTGGGCGACAGAGTGAGACTCCAACTCAAAAAAAAAAAAGAATAATTTTTTAGCTGGGCGTGATGGCTCACGACTATAATCCCAACATGTTGGGAAGCCAAGGTGAGAGGATTGCTTGAGCCCATGGGTTCCAGACAAGCCTGGGCAACTTGGTGAGACCTCAGCTCTACCATAAATCAAAAAATTAGACAGGTATGGTGGCACATGCCTATAGTTCCAGCTACTTTGAAGGCTAAGGCAGAAGGATCACCTGAGCCCAGCAGGTCGAGGCCACAGTAGCCGTAAGCGTGCCACTGCACTCCAGCCTGGGTGGCAGAGTGAGACTCCAACTCTAAAGAAAAGAAAGGTCCACCTGGCAACAAATGGTCTATACAGGAAAACCATTTTGTTGCTTTATCTTCAAAGCTCATTTTGAAATTAAATTTTTACCAGATGGAAGAATTACTTCTGCTTCAATAGTTGACTTTGGAAGAGTGGGGTATTTGCTTCTTTAATCACTTTGCACATGAACTTTTTTGATCTTTAAAGGGGCCAGGGGCCGGGCGCAGTGGCTCAAGCCTATAATCCCAGCACTTTGGGAGGCCGAGGTGAGAGGATTGCCTGAGTCTAGGGGTTTGTGACCAGTCTGGGTAACTTGGTGAGACCTCGTCTCTACAATAAATCAAAATATTAGCTGGGTGTGGTGGCGCATGCCTGTACTTCAGGCTACTTGGAAGGCTGAGGCAAAAGGATCACCTGACCCAGCAGGTCGATGCTGGGGTGGCTGTGAGCAGCCTGGGTGACAGAGTGAGACTCCAACTCAAAAAATAAATAAAAAATAAGAGGTCAAGAGGCACAGTGGCTCATGCCTGTACTTCCAGAGCTTTGGGAGGCCAAGGTGGGAGGATCACTTGAGCCCAGGAGTTTGAGACTGCAGTGAACCGTGATCATGCCATGCCATAGTCTAGCCTGTGCAACAGAGTGAGATGCTGTCTCTGAAATTAAAAAAGTGAGACCTTTTGCTCATGCCTGTATTCCCAGCACTTTGGGAGGCCAAGGCGGGAGGATCAGTTGAGGCCAGGAGTTCAACACCAGTTTGGCAACATAGTGAAACCCCATCTCTACAAAAAAATAAAATAAAACTAAAAGTCAGATTTTTGTATTTTGAGAAGATAAGTCTGCTTCATTTAAACATATCTAAAATTTACACTGTAAGTTAAAAAATGTAATTATTTGGTTCCTCTGGGAAAAAATGTACAGAGAGAACTAAAGATATTTATCCTCTGGGAAAAAATATACAGAGAGAACTAAAGATATTTATCAGAAGAAAAATCTGGTGGAGGCGAGAGGATTGCCTGAGCCCAGGGGTTCAAGACCAGCCTAGGCAACTTGATGAAACCTTGTCTCTACAATAAATAAAAAAAATTAGTTGGGCATCACAGCGTGCGTGTGGTTCCAGTACTTGGAAGGCTGAGACAAAGGATCAACTGAGCGCATCAGGTGTAGGCTGCAGTACCCCTGAGTGTGCTACCGTACTCCAGCCTGGGCGACAGTGAGACTCTGTCCAAAAAATTTTTTGGAGTCCGTCGCCCAGGCTGGAGTACAGTGGTACCCTTGCGGCCATCCCAGCTTTGACCTGCTGGGTTCTGGTGATCCTTCCACCCCAGCCTTCCAAGTAGCCGGAACTACAGGCATGTGCTACCATGCCCAGCTAATTTTTGATTTATTGTAGAGACGAGGTCTTGTCAAGTTGCCTGGACTGGTCTCGAACCTGCCAACTCAGTCAATCCACTCGCCTTGGCCTCCCCAAGTGCTGGAATTATAGACTGAGCCACTAAGCCCAGCTAAAAAAAATTTTTAAAGGAAAAAAAAGAAGAAAAATTCAAGAATGTCCTTGTTTTGGTTTTTTGTTTGTTTGAGTAGGAGTCTCACTCTGTCGCCCAGGCTGGAGTACGGTGACACACTCATGGCTACCACAGCCTTGCAACCTGCTGGGCTCAAGTGATCCTTCCACCTCAGCCTCCCAAGTAGCTGGAACTATAGCAATACGCTTGACTAATTTTTTTTTTTTTTTTAGTTGGAGTCTGACTCTGTCACCCAGGCTAGAGTATAGTGGCACACTCACGACCACCCCAGCGTCGACCTGCTGGGCTCCTGTAATCCTTCCACCTCAGTCTTCCAAGTAGCCGGAACTACAGGCACGTGCTACCATGCCTGGCTAATTTTTTATTAATTGTAGAGACGTGGTCTCACCAAGTTGCCCAGGCTGGTATCGAACCTGCAGGCTCAGGCAATCCTCTCGCCTCAGCCTCCCAAAGTGCTGGGGTTACAGGTGTGAGCCACCTTGCCCGGCCAGATCACTGTCTTTGAAAGTCACTCCGAATCTAATTCTTTTGCTTTCAGAGGAACGAGCCAGAATCTATTCCTCAGACAGTGATGAGGGATCAGAAGAAGACAAGGCTCAAAGATTACTCAAAGCAAAAAAACTCAACAGTGATGAGGTAAGACCACATTTGTTCCATTCTAGGGATTTACTTTGTACGCAAGAGACAACTGCTCACAGACTAGATGGACACAAATTAGCTGTCTACACATGTCACTGAAATTTAGTGAGGTAAATGCAGTTATAGGACAGAGTGACCCAGCAGGAGGCCTGATAGCTGTGCTCAGGTAAATCTGAGAAGGCTGCAGAGGAGAAGACCCTTGCTGGGTGTTGAAGAATGAGCAGCACCTCACCAGGCAAACTGTCTCTAACAGGTCACTCCAGGTAGACGGAAAGGCCTGTCTGTAAGAAAAAATATCGGACCCTGAGACACCAAGGCTCATCTAGAGAACAGACTGATTATTCAGTGTGGTGGACCAGAGGGTGCACCTCTTTTTTTTTTTTTTTAAGCAAGATTTATTGAGAGGGCAGAAAAGCTCCCACAGTGGGAGGGGACCCAAGGGGTTGCCCAACTTCTCTTTTTTGCTGTTGTTGTTATTATTCTCAGTATTTTTTAAATTATGAAAATAATTTATTCTTGTGGTGATACCTATATTTTTTATTTAGATAAAATAATATTTGAAATAGCATTGAGTAATACAACAAATGGAAATAAATTAATTTGTTATTGAAATAATTATGTCAATGAAATTTTTAAATGCTTTATATTTTTGACAGTATCCTTTTTAAATTATAAGCATACAGGCACTGAGAAATTTTAAGTCTTAGTTATACCAATTTATATACCTCTTTTGGATTACTATTCATTGACTATCTTCTGTGCCAAACAACATGCTAGACGCTGGGAGACAGATATAAGCAAAACAGAAATTCCTGCCCTCATGGAGTTTACATTCATGGGTTGCTAGACAGTAAATGAAATAAATATGTAAAATATTGTCTACCAGATGGTGGAAAGTGGTAAGAAAAAAAATGCATAGAAGGGATGATATAGAGAGTGCTTGGGGACAGTCATGGGAGTTGGGATGTTGTACTTTTGGAGGTGTTCAGGGAAGCTCTCCCTGGAAATGTTGATCTTTGAATAAAGATGTGAACATGGTGACAGGGTGAATTATTTAGCTTTCTGAAGAGTGTCCCATGCAGAAGTAGGGAGTACAAAGTCCCTGAGGTAGCATGTTTGAAGAATAGCAAGGAGGCTGAAGCTGGAGTCTTATTAATGTGGGGGAGAGGTCACAAAGATTATGGGGCAGATCACATTGGGTCTTGTAAGTCAGTCATTGTCAGGCTTTTTCAGGGTTTTGTTTTTTTGTTTGTTTTTGAGTCAGTCTTACTTCTGTCACCCAGACTGGAAGGCAGTGGCACATTCACAGCCACTGCAGCCTCGACCTGCTGGTCTTAGCAATCCTTCCACCTCAACCTTCTAATAGCTGGAACCACAGGCATGTACCACCATGCCCGGCTAATTTTTTTTATTTATTGTAGAGATGGGGTCTTGCCGATCTGCAAACCCAAGCTCAGGCAGTCCTTTCCCCTCCACTTCCCAAAGTGCTGGGATTACAGGTGTGAGCCGCCATGCCTGGCTGTTTTTTTGGTTTTTATTGGAGGTTGAGAGCAGAGGGGAGATGTCATGATTTCTCTCTTAAGAGGATCACTGACTGCTGTGGGGAGAGTAGGTAGATGGGTTGGGCCTGTGCAATAAGGACCTCACCTTTGTTTCCCAAATATACGTAAATCAAGGCAGCACAGCAGAGCTGAGAGAATAGGAGCTTTGGAGCGTTATAAGACCACCTAGGTTTGAATCCTGCTTCTACCACTTAAGTTTTTGATCTTGGATATCTGGCTTTTCTAGACATCGTTTTTCTGTCAGTCAGTGAAGTGGGAAAATAGAGAGGTCATGACACCGAGACTATTATAGGAAGTGGCAACTTTATTACGCCGGTGGGCTCGGCGGCTAATGCTTCCAGGTCGAGCCCCCTAGAACGGGCGAAGAGGGGTCTATACCTTTGTTTAGGTAAGGGAGGGGGTCATGTTGAGCGATTACACGTTCTCTTTGGAATTTACAAGGTTGGGTTCAGAAAAATCAGATCTTTCAAAGAACAAATGGTCTCCAGGAACTGCAGGGTTGTAAACCCAGTATCTAGCCATTTGGCCTTTTTCAAACAAAACTGGCCTGGTGGGTCTTTAAAGCTTGCCGCTTGACTTTCAAAAGGAAATACCTTTAACTGCTACCAGCCCCCCTTTCTGCCACAGGGTTAGTGGGAGACAATTTGTCATCCCAGGTGATTGCCATGGGGCCAACTGCTGACCCCGAAGCAGTTACTCATATGTTTCTGCGTTTATTCACTTAATTATACAAGAAATATATTTGAGCATTTGCCACATTCTGCCATATTCCCCCCTTTGATGCTTAATCTTTTATGGATCTAAAAAGCATCATTATCCTTAATCTGGTGCATTAACATTATATGGGCCGCAGTTTTTCGTTCAACAACTGTTTCCACAAACTTAGAAATGGCGTTCATAATTATTTGGGCTATGCAAGAGAGAATAAGACAGGATCCCACCAATAGGACTACAGATCCAGTAATATACTTAAATCCTCCCAGACCCGAGAACATGTTTTCAAACCAATTGCTGATTTTTTGCACCGGGACATGGGCAAGTCTTTTAACATTGGTGGCTATATCAGTTATAACTTTACCATTATTATCTATTTGCAAACAACAGTCAGAGTTATTAAATGTACCACATACTTCTTTTTCCGCCAGCAGGTAGTCCAAAGCTAAGCAGTTTTGATAAATAGCTGCATGCATTTGGGCTTGTTGCTGAGCAACAAGCTCAAAAGTTGTGGCTGTTTGATTAGTTATAATTTTTAAGACAGCTTGTAACCTAATAATGCAATTTAGCATATATATATAGACGTGCGGTATTTCCGACTCCCATCTTGTGCCCATGTGGCTGGGTCATAAGTATTTATAATTCTTTGGGGTGGCCATTTGTTATTTTTCTAAACCTGGGTCCCTCCTATATTAGGAACTTGGTCGAGGGATTGAGCATTTCATGTTTTGAGGCTTTCATAAAGGGGAATGCCTAGTTCATCCCCCCTCAGGTTAGGCAGGAGAAAAAATCCTGGCTGGACTATTCCTATGGTACATGTGCCTTTTCATAATGCTGGGAGCTGGGCATATGCAACCTTTTTATGTATTCAAAATAGCCCTTTAGTACATTGAGAAGATTTAGTTGCATAAGCAAATGCCCAATACCAAACAGGCCTTGTTGGCCACCAGAACAAACTCCTGGCTGGGATGAATAATGATGGAAAACTCTTACATCTGGCCAGATAGTTTCTATACACGTACATGCTGGGTGTGCGAGGGCAGCGATAAACACCCAAATTAGGCAGAAATACATAAAAGCACAAGAACACTTTCTATTATAAGAAAGAATGGAAATGCTAGTGAAACCCTTTCCTAACATGTTCAATGGGGACAACTCTGTTGATTCTACAGCAAATAAAGTTAGTTCTACAGCAATTAAAATGACAAGCAGTTTAGCAAATATAAAGGGTGACAAAACAAAACAATGGCTTATCAGTACTGTTCACTGAGTTCTAAAGCTGAATTCTCAGTCTTCTGCTGTGCATCGGTCAGCCTCCGGTGTGTGACTGAAGCAGGGCTTGAAGTATTCTCAGGCTTTAGAGCAGGGCCTCTGTTGGGCTCGGTAATTTTCCGGAGGGTCAGCTTAAGGGGTGTTGCCGAATCTGCGGTGCACTCCCAGTCCTGAAAGGCCAGCTTAATTCTGCTATATAAAAGAACAGTAAATGGCCCCCTCCAGAGGGTCTTTAGAGGTTGTACATTCCTCTCTTTTACCCATACCATATCACCTGGCTTAAAAGAATGGGCATCGGTGGTTAAACTAATTGGCAATCGTTCTCTGACTTGACAATGGATGGCATTTAGGACTGAACCTAAGGCTTGCATTTGCTGTTTTAGGGTAAGACTTCCTAATTTCTTTAAGTCTCCCCTCCTTAACGAGAGGGGGTGGCCACCCATAAAGAATCTCAAAAGGCAAGAAGCCTGTTTAATGCATTCAAAATCCTGTTTTGGGGCCTTTTCCCATAGCAGGGGCTCCTGTTCACTCTACTTTGAGACTTCATAGAGGGGTTTCATCATGATAGAGAAGTTAGGTATTTAAAGTCTATAGACTAGTGTAGGAACAGGACCACCCTTAGAGTCCTTTTTTCTTTTCTTACAGTTGTTGGTTGGGTCCTTCCTTTCTTCAATTTTGAGCAGCACTTACTCCCCTGAGATGTTTGAGTTTTTCATGGTCCAAGAAGTGTCTAGGGAAATAAGTTTATAAACTGTGATTAAAATTTGTCCCAAATGGACAACACATTTTCTTATGAGCATTTATGTTTGTGGCTCTATTTCCTTCAGAGATATAGGAAAAAGGCCTACCGTTAAACAATTTCAAAGTTTTAACAAATTCCATTTCAGGGACTTGGATCCTGAGCGATGCAATACCAAATTCCTGTGTTCAGTTTACTTGTGTCTCCAAAGGATTTCTAGTGATTATTATGCTAAACCGCAAATTGAAAGATTGTACTGTCCTAGTTCTACATCTAATGGAGTTTTCCCTGGATTTGCCAAGGGGTAGGATAGGTTGCCACTCGGCCTGCAGTAGAAACGTTTGAACACCTTTTAAATCCTACCTATAGGAAATTTATTTATGTCTAGCCTGTGCTAGCAACCCTGCCTCAATTATTTATGTTTTTTAGAGATTTTTCGATCCCATAATCATTTGGGGTGCTGAGGGGTGAAGGTCCGTCTTCTGTAATTTCTTCAGCGCTATTTTATTTTTGTTTTTAACCCCTTTTAAAAAAATTCTCATAACTTATTTACTTTATTATAGGACAGAAATTTACCATATAAGATTTCTTTTTTTCTTTTAGATAAGAATATCTTTTCTTTTATATTTCTCTTTTTTTTGGTTTTCTTACTAAAACCTTATTTGTACAACAACCTTTTTATATTTTTCCTTTGCTTTTTGCTTTCCCTTTTACTTATTCATAGACATCCTTTTACAGTCATAATTTGAATTCACCTTTTAGTAACTGTTAGGTGAAACATTTAACTTTTGGAACACCTTTAACTCCCACTAGAGAGCAGGTTTTAGGAGAAAGAAGTTCAGTATGAGCACAAGGGCTAAAAACTTAGCCTCAGTATTAATTAAGAAATTAATCTGGACCCCAGTCACATTCATATAGACTCAAGGATTCTCTGGGATGATGGCAAATAAAGCGCTGCGCAGGGCCGTGCCCCTCCCCCTTCAGTCACCATCACCGAGCTAGGTATTCCCCCCACCTCGGGAGAGGCCGCACCATCTTTTTCGGTGGCTTTTTAATCTGGATGTTGGACAAGGTCCTGGGGGCTTAGGCTATCTAGAACAATTGTGCTTTAAGTGCCCAGATTGACCACATTTTCATAGCAGCTGATACCATCCCCCTTAGCAGGTTTATCCTTATCAGGCTTCTTTTGGTTGGCTGGAGCTTTGCCTTTAGTAGCAACTGCCAGTAGGTTCGTTTACCTTTCCTCTGGCTGGTGCTCATTTTGGAGTTCTTCTCTTCTTTTTTTTCTTAATGTTTCAGTTTCTAAGAACTTCAAGGCTTTCTATAATTGGGAGTTTGGTATTCATAGTCCTGAGTCAAGCCTCTGGAGTTGGGCATTTAATATTCTATAGGATATAATCTTGTTTGCAAAGTAATGAAATAGATTTTTTAAATGCCTCTGCATACAGAACTTTTGACAATTTTTTTCCTTAGGTTTACAAAGTGAATTTAATTGCCAGATAGTTTTGCTCCTTTCCAAATCTTATTATCTGCTAACTTGTAGTGAGTTCAAATTTGATTTTAATAATGCACTTGTTATTATTATTAAACCATGTAATTTTAATTTGCTCCAATTATTCAAAATCTGTCCCATTGGGGTGCCCGAGGGCACAGACCACTACACACTTTCTTGGTCACATTTTTTGAAAACCCAGAATTTGCTCTGAACACTTGCAATTTATTCCTCAAAGGAGAATTCTAAAACAAACATATAGCTAAATAAAGCCATAAACAGCAATGCCAGGAATCCCTGGGACCCTGATGACTTCTTCCAAGCTGAGTGTTCTCAGCCTTCCTTGACCCTTTTTTTTTTGCTCCACAACTTTCCAGTGATGTCTACAAAAATGGCCTGGTACAAAACCTTTTTAGAGTGAACAGACCACGTAGATGTGTAAAATGATCTGTTCCTACTTATTCCTAATTATGAACAGGCAAAATTGTCAAAAATCCTCACAAATTACTAAACAGTAGCCTTAGTTGTAAGATGTGGACAATTAAATGAGAGTGATTAGGTCTCACTCTATGCTCCACAAAGTGTGCCTAGTACTTGACCTGTCCCTTAGGTGAAGTACCGAACTTAGAAGGTGACTTAATCAGGTGGGAATGGCCAGTTCCCATGCCTTGTTAAGTCCTGCAAAGTATTCAGCATTTAAAGCTTTACCAGTCCTGTAAGAAGTATGCTAGTCAAAGAGGTATGCTTAGCCAAAAAAGCAAGCAGTGGTGTTATTTAGCATTGCAATTTAAAGTAGTGACTTAGCATACATTACACGACTTTAAGAGACTTCCCAACAGTTTTACAGTGGCAAGCAGTTGATTATGATTTTAGGCAAGGCCTAAACCTTTAGAAACAGACTTACTTTCAACTAGCTTTTAGCATTTGAAAACAAGAATAGTCTATTCAGTCCCTTAGTTGCCAGAGGAAGATTACAAAATTATTTTCTCCAAGGCTAGCATAAACTTGCACTGAGTTAGCAAAAGGCTAAGTAGCATATAAGAGACATTTCTATGTTTTTTTTACAGGTGGATTAGAATGAACTCCTTCAGAATTTATGAAGGAGAACACAGGCTAAGGAAGGGAGGGGGTGAGGTCCCAGGAAAGAATTCAAGATAACCGGCAGCACTTCATACACGCAGCAGGCAATTTTCCCACAGCCTTAATAACAAAAGGCAGGAATTTTAACAGTGCCAACAGATTGGGAGAAACACCACACAAATAAAGGGAGGGAAACATAAAATGACATAAAGAAACACGCGCCAATCAAGTTTTTAAAAGACGACATGTCCCATCAAACAAAGCATAATAACTCAACCAGCTTTTTAGCAGATTCAGAACGACAGACACACACAAATAAGAGAATGAGGGGTATGGGAAACATCTGCTTTGTCCCCCTCCAGTCATACTCCTTGCAAAGACATCTCAGATACCTCTTAGCAATTGGCAGGTTGGTACACCCCCAGCGCAGACTAACTTTATGCGGAGCCCTCCCGCTGTCCGTCTCATTCACACACAATCACACAGCACATTGTTTGACCCTTCGCCCTAATCCTAGGAGTCTATGGGTTCATCTTCAGACGGTGTTTCCTTCTACTGCCTTTCAGCCCTTTCCTTCAGGCTGGAGATTACTAGTGGACTCCGGGAGGTGATCAAGCTCCCCTTCTGCCATCCGTTGACAGGTCTATGCAAAGGCCCTTTTCCTACCTTTTCTGTCGGGTGGCCTTTCTGTCTTTTCCATCATGTGGTCGTCCTTATGCCAGTTCCTCACCCCTTGGGTTCCTGTTGTGCTTTTGTGGTCCGAGCTTCAGTGTGTTGGGAGGGGCCTTCCTCCTACGGATCAAAAGGTCTGTTGCGTGCCAGGCGAGATTGCCCTTCCTGTTGCCCTGGAGGTTGTACCCCGATGACAAAGGAGGTGGAACACACCGTCTCCAAACTCTATGTTCCCAGCCAGGAAACCAAAGTAATGTAGCGGGAAGACAGAGAGTTCGTGACACCGAGACTATTATAGGAAGTGGCCACATTATTACGCCGGTGGGCTCAGTGGTTAACGCTTCCAGGTCGAGTCCCCTAGAAAAGGCGAAGAGGGGTCGTATACCTTTGTTTAGGTAAGGGAGGGGGTTGTGTTGAGTGATTACACATTCTTTTTGGAATTTACAAGGTTGGGTTCAGAAAAATCAGATCTTTCAAAGAACAAATGGTCTCCAGGAACTGCAGGGTTGTAAACCGTCAACTTCAAAAGAGGGGTTTTGGATAAGTCTATGAATTAGTTACTCTTTTGCATTTCCATGAGAGCCGTCTGTCTCTAGCCATTTGGCCTTTTTCTGAGTTGGAGTCTCACTCTGTCGCCCAGACTGGAGTGCAGTGGCCGCTCCCGGCCATCACAGCCTCAACCTGCTGGGCTCCGGTGATCCTTCTGCCTCAGCCTTCCAAGTAGCTGGAACTACAGGCGCGCGCTACCACACCCGGTTAATTTTTTATTTATTGTAGAGATGAGGTCTCGCCAAGTTGCCCAGGCGGGTCTCGAACCCACGGGCTCAGGCAATCCACTCACCTCAGCCTCCCAAAGTGGGATTACAGACTGAGCCACTGAGCCCAGCTAATTTGGCCTTTTTCAAACAAAACGGGCCTGGTGGGTCTTTAAAGCTTGCCGCTTGACTTTCAAAAGGAAATACCTTTAACTGCCACCAGCCCCCCTTTCTGCCACAGGGTTAGTGGGAGACAATTTGTCATCCCAGGTGATTGCCATGGGGCCAACTACTGACCCTGAAGCAGTTACTCATGTGTTTCTGCGTTCATCATTCACTTAATTATACAAGAAATATATTTGAGCATTTGCCACATTCTGCCATATCAGGGTCAAGGTAAAATTAAATATCATATCATATTAATTAATATAATACAGCTTTATTGCATATAATATATATGAAAATCACACATATTTGTATTTCAAAATGTGAAGTTGGAAATTTTTAAAGGCATATGGAACCAGATTGTTGATTATTTCAGTTTGTTCTGTGACAGGCACACCTAAACTCTGTAAGAAAATGACTTTCCTTACTTAAATATCATTCAGGAGTAAATCAGTAATGTACTAGACGCACGACTGTTAGCAATTAAAAATAATAATAAGGTCAGGTGTGGTGGCTCAAGCCTTTAGTCCCAGCACTTTGGGACGTCCAGGTGAGGTGATTGCCTGAGCCCATGCGTTCAAGAACAATCTGGGCAACTTGGTGGGACCTCATCTCTACAATAAATAAAAAAATTGCCAGGCATGGTAACACACACCTGTAGTTCTGGCTACTTGGAAGGCTGAGGCAGGATTGCCTGAGTCCCGAAGGTTGATGCTGCGGTGGCTGTGAGCATGCCACTGCATTCTAGCCTGGGCGACAGATTGAGACTCAAACTCAAAAATAATAATAACAAGCTAATCATTATTTTATTATCTTTCTTCCTTATCCTCACTGGTACATTTTGTGAAGCTGTATAGCTGGAATTCATATTTTCTGATTTGGTATCTTTATCTGAAAGATGTTGTATTTTACCTTCTCGGAAGATATTTTCAGTGGGTATACAAATCTAGTTTCAGAGCTATTTTCTCAGAAGATTTGCAGCTCCGTTATTATTGTTGTTGCTATTGTTATTATTATTATTACCATTTTGAGTCAGGGTCTCACTCTATTGCTCAGACTGGAGTACAGTGGCACAACCATGGCTCACTGCAGCCTCAAACTCCTAGGCTTAATTTATCCTCCCACCTCAGCCTCCCAAGTAGCTGAGACTACAGGAGTGTACCCCTACACCTAGCTAATTTTTTTGTTTTTTTGTAGAGACAAGGTTTTGTCTCTACTTGCCCAGGCTAATCACAAACTCCTGGTCTCAAACAATCCTGCTTTGGCCTCCAAAAGTGCTGGGGTTATAGGAATGAGCCATTGTGCCTAGCCTGTTCCCATTATTAGTGTTGAAAAACTAGCTTTCTAATATAGTCATTTTTCTTCTTTCTGCACTTTGAATATGCTGTCCCGTTGCCTTCTGCCCTTCATTCTTCTGATGAGAAGCCAGCTGTTAATCTTATTGACGTTCCTTTGTATGCGACAAGTCATTTTTCTCTAGCTGCTTTCAAGAATTTCTCTTTGTCTTTCAGCATTTTTACAGTGGTGTGTCTGGGTGTGATTCTCTTTGCGTTTATTCTACTTGGAGTTGGTTGAGCTCTTGGATGTGTAGGTTAATGTTTTTCAGCAAATATGGGGAGTTTCTAGCTATTGTTTGATAGGTATTTTTTTGTTTGTTTTTTTGCTCTTTTCCCCCTTTCCTCTGTTGAGTATCCTCATTACGCGTAAGTTGGTATGTTTAAAGGTGTCTCGCATTTCTCTGAGGCTCTGCTCATTCTATTTTCTCTGTTCTTCAGATTGCATCATCTCTACTGATCAGTCTTCAGGTCTGCGGATTCTTTCTTAGCCAGTTCAAATCTGTTATTGAGTCCCTGTTTGGTTCTTTTTCATAATTTCTGTCACTTTATTGATATTCCTTCTTTGATAAGACATTGTCATCATACCTTCTTTTATTTCTTTAAGCATGATTTTCTGTAGTTCTTAGAACATATTTATTATGTCTACTTTATTACCTTTATCTGTTAAAGTTGACATCTGGTCCCTCTCATAGGCAGTTTCTGTCACCTGTTTGTTTTCCTGTGTTTGAGTCTTCCTGTTTTATTGAATGTCTTGTAGTTTCTTGTGGATAAATGAACATTTTAGGTAATATAGCAACTCTGGACATTTATTCTGTACACCTCCTCTCTGGACCTTTTTGTTCTATGTTGCTTGTTTGCACATATTGCTGTTTGCTTGTTGGTTTGTTTTATGGCTTAGCTGGGCTCTTTTTTCTACTGTGTGAAGCCTTGGATGGTGTTCTTTAGGGAGTGCAGCCTTGGGTGTGCACAGTCACCTAGGGATGACAGGGTTTTCAGCAGGGCTCTCTTGGACTCTTTCCCTGTTGTCCCTCTTTTTTTTTTTTTTTTTTTTTTGAGTTGGAGTCTTACTCTGCCACTCAGGCCACCACAGCCTCGACCTGCTGGGTTCAGGTGATCCTTTCACCTCAGCTTTCCAAGTAGCTGGAACTACAAGCACGCGCCACCATGCCCAGCTAATTTTTTTTATGTATTGTAGAGATGAGGTCTTGTCAAGTTGCCCAGACCGGTCTCAAACCTATGGGCTCAGGCAATCCTCTCACCTTGGCCTCCCAAAGTGCTAGAATTATAGATGTGAGCCACCGCACCTGTCTCTGTTGTCTCTTTTAATGTGTCTGCGTCATTTGGCATCACATCTAGCTGTTGGGCCTCATTCATTACTCGTTCATTGCTGTACTGTTTTCAACAGTGTCCTGAGGCATAAGTTGCCCTACAGTCTGATCAGTTAAGTTTTTGCAGAGGTAGTTTTTGAGGCTAAGTTGTGAGGTTTGTTCTGACCCCAGGATGGCTCTTAGCTATCTCTTTCCCTCTCTCTGGTGAACTAGCTGGTCTATGATTTCATTTGTTGCTCTTAATTAGGAGGAGCTATTGTGTTTGAGAGCACCCTTAACCTTGAACTTTCCCACGCTGAGTTTCAGATAAAGTCATTTCCTTTGGGAAGAATTTTGGAGCTCTTTTCTTATGGACTGCCTCTTCTTTTAGGTAAAATCTCTGAGCCTCTGATGTCAGTGCTAGGTGGGTCTTCTCAGTTTGCCTCTCCCAGTATGGAGTTGGCCCTACTCTGGTGAGCTGGGATGAGAGTGTTTAGGACACCATTGTTCTTGGCCTGCTATATCCGGTGTAGAGCCTCCATCCTATGAGTGTGGGCTGAGTGGAAGAAGGCCATTCCTAGCCTCTCCACTCCAGCCGCTAGATATATAGCATTCATTTTGGAGTTTGAAAAGGATCAGAAATGCTGGCAACCTGTCCCTTGCAGTGAGATACTATATACCTTGACTGGGATCCGAAGGGGAAGGGAGGCCTGTCTTGTTGGCTCCTCTCACCCAGACTGGGCTATCTCTCAAGGGGAGCTGGGGCACAAAGAGGGAAGGAAGGGGTCATGGCTTAGATGCCACAGATTCTCACTGTTCTTGTGGAGTTTTAATAGACTTTCTTGAATAAATGTTTCTTCAATTGCTGTATGCACTTGGGATTTATTTTATTTTCTTGCTGTCATATTGATTTGTTTATATTTTACCCATCATTGCTAGTGATTTTCAGTGTGAAGGCTGTTCAAAGTGTCATTCTGCCATATTGCTAGAAATGGATGTTGTGTTCTTGTTACCCACGATTTTTAAGTATTTTGATCATTTGGGGCCTCCATGAGTTCTTTTCTCATGTGAGACAGAATTCTGTTCTTAGATTATTAATCACAGCGTTTATTTTAGTTTTTTAATTTTTTTTTTTTTTGAGTTGGAGTCTCACTGTCGCCCAGGCTGGAATGCAGTGGCACGCTCATAGCCCCCTTAACCTCAGCCTGCTGGGCTCAGGCGATCCTTCCACCTCAACCTTCCAAGTAGCTGGAACTACAGGCACACACCACCACGCCCGGCTAATTTTTTATTTATTGTAGAGATGAGGTCTCACCAAGTTGCCCAGGCTGGTCTCGAACCCGCAGGCTCAGGCAATCCCCTCGGCCTCCCAAAGTTCTGGAATTATAGGTGTGAGCTACCGCACCCGGCCAATCACAGCATTTGATATCTCCCAATCGTTCTTGGAAGTAGCGTGCCATGGAAGATAACTTCACAACATTTGTTACATTATTCTGCAACATATTTGCTTTAAATTAGATGAGGTAACATCTTAATGATGCATTCTCAGTGTTTTGAGCTGTTGCCAAAGGGAGTCCTCATGCAGGCAGATGCTGTTTATTTCTTGGCAAACAGAAGCTGAATGGAAATTGAGAGGTGTCATGGGAAATCTGTTTATTCTAGTATTCTCCGAAATGAGAGGTTTTTTAAAATTTGTTTTTTAATGTGATCCATCAGATAGTCTTCTGGGCTGAGCAGTTTCAAGCCTATAACTGCCTGACTTAAAAATGCCTCTTGGGAATGGCCTCCAAACTGTCTGTTATAAGAACTACCCTCTACCTTCCCCACCCAAATACTCTTTCTTAGGTCTTCCCAGAGATTTTCTTCTTCCCATGCCTCCCAAGCCCTGCACTGCCTCTTCATATTACCCTACTTTGAGTCCTGGCCATGAGTTACAATGGAAGAGAGATAAAGGGAGCATTCCTGCTTTAGATCCGTCTTCATACTTGGCACACTAAAGCCCACCCAAACACCAGGATCCTGGGGATGCTTCTAAGATGCAGGGGAGTGTTCAGTCCCTGAGTTTCTACTCCAGAGAACCATTATCACTAGAGTAGGCCTTGATACGGGAGCAAAGGTGACTCTAGATAGTTTTGGGACTGAATTATTGAATTATGTGCCCCCCCTTTCAGTGTGGCTTTGGACAAGTCATCTCATATCTCTGAGTCTTTTTCCTCATCTGAAATGCGAATGGGGTTTGTGCTTGCTGTCTTGTAAAGTTGTCACATTGCAGTAGATAAGATGTGAAAGTGGGTAGCACAATGACATGTAGTAACTGAACAGAAAATGCCACTTTCCCTTCTCCGACAAGGTCTAAGTTACCAAAAAGCAGAAACATATAAAGAAGGGCTTTTTATCCTCTCTCATTTTTACAAGTAGTAAAACCAGCATTACTTCAAAGATAGAAAAATGGGTACGGGGACAAACTGTGTTTTGTTCTCCAGGGATCTGGAAGAAGGAAAAGACCTGAGTTGAAAGGTGAAGGAAATAGATGGGAAGGAAAAGTGCAAGGCCAGTCCTTAGCTTCGTAAAGCAGCTGCCTGCTGAAAAAGGATTGTTGGGCCGAGGTGCCCGGCAGTGGCCTCCTTGCTGTCCCTTCCTGTACCAGCTCTCCCTCTTGAATCCTTCATTTCCTCCTTGACAACCCTGTCTTATCCTTGTAATCTGGGGCCTCTCTGCTTTTATATCGACTGCGACCTGCATTCATGACTACATTAGCAAGCTCTGTTTTAGGCTTAATAAGAATATTTTTGTCATTTGTTGTAGTTATATATGACACATGGAACTGTTCCAGTTATGTTCAGTAGGACAGCATCCCACATGCATAATTTCACAAAAGGAAGTCATCCTGAAGGATTCTGTCACCCTTCTAAGTCCTGGGAATCCAAGGAACTACATGCCTTAGCTGTGTTTTTCTGTGTGTGCATGTAACTGCCAGGGATGTCAGTCCTGGCAGGCTTTCCAAAGCAGAATGCCACAGCTTCTCACCCCAGATGATGGATTAGGACTGGTGGCCATTAGCCTTCTTTGGGAGAGCCCTGGCCATCTCCTGGCTGCTGCTGGGCCCTGTCCAAAGGCTTCAGGACAGACTGTACCACCCTTTAGAAGTACCATGTTAGTTCTTTTAGCCACTCAAATTTAATCTCATTAAATAATCTTTGAGTTGAAGAGACCAAAACACACTAAGGCTTACTTTGGAAAGGTTACCAAAAACAGTGCTTGCATGTAAAATGTTAAAGATAAGATTCTTCAGTTGAAAATAAATTAAGAGGCTGGGCGCCATGGCTTATGCCTATGATCCCAGCACTTTGGGAGACTGAGGTGAGAGGATTGCCTGAGCCTGTGGGTTCAAGACCAGCCTAGGCAACTTGGCAAGACCTCATCTCTACAGTAAATTAAAAAATTAGCCAGGGGTAGTGGCACCTGCCTGTAGGTCCAGCTACTTGGAAGACTGAGGCGGAAGGGTCACCTGTGCCCAGCAGATTGAGGCTGCAGTGGCCTAGGTGACAGAGTGAGACTCCGACTCAAAAAAAAAAAAAGAAAGAAAAAAAATAAATTAAGAGACAACTAGTGTGATGGAATGTGCTCTTTGCCTTTGCTGATGTGAGGCTGGGAGTGGAAAGGGAGGGGCTCTCGTCATATCTTGGGAACAGGATCCATCTTTCAGTTTTGCTGCTTGGGTAACTTCAGTGCTGCTAGCCGGGAAGGAAGTGGAGGAAGACTTCTAGGACCCTCACTGGGGAGTCATAACTTTCCCCTCGGCATTCCCATTGGCACTTCGGGTCTGTGGGGATATACTGGGATAATATGGCAGGAAGTAAACGTTGAGTTGTTATCCGGCCATGGGGACCATCAGGAAAAAGCAAGCATGCCAAGTTGCATTCTATATCTAGAAGCACCCTGGGGGTCACAGTAGCAAGAGTTCTGGCCTTTCCCAACTCCACCTTCAAGCCATCTGTTCATCCTATTTAATTGTTTATGAGGAGACTAGTTGATGGCATTCTGGAGTGTCAGTTCATTTTAATCAGTATTTGATGTTATTTAGATGTTGATATGGACAAATTTTATCTGTAAATCTTGTTTCTTAGATAACCTCCTGAATTGTATGCTTCTACTAGAACATTGTACAGAACAATTTTATTTTTTATTTTTTACTGTTTTTGAGTCGGAGTCTCACTCTGTCACCCAGGCTGGAGTGTAGTAGCATGCTCACGGCCACCACAGCCTCGACCTGCTGGGGTCAGGCGATCCTTCCACCTCAGCCCTCCAAGTAGCTGGATCTACAGGCACATGCCACTACGCCTAGTTAATTTTTTTATTTATTGTAGAGATGAGGTCTCTACAGTTGCCTAGGCTGGTCTCAAACCCCTGGACTCGGGCAATCCTCTTGCCTCGGACTCCCAAAGTGCTGGGATTATATAGGCTTGAGCCACCGTGCCTGGCTGTACAGAATTTTAAACGGAAGAAGCCTGTGTAGGGAAGGCCTTTAATTTCTTCAAATATTTTCTTAAAAACCTTTATGGTGTGGATTTTTAGTATATCCTAAGTAATCATTATTTTAAAATCATTATTTTAAAAATGGAAAGTCTTGAAGGTACTGAATTTTAGATAATGAAAAGAGGTGACATGCTGAGGAGGTAGAGAAAAGAGTTTGAGTAATTGATCACGGTAAAAATATTACAGCAGAACAAGTGGTTATAGAGGCAGCACTTCCTTGGGAGCGGGCAAACCCTGTTTCTAGCTTCCTGCGTGCCCTTCTCCAAGTGCAGCAGATTAGCTCACCCTTGCTAATCCCTCACAATCCACGGGGGCCTAAGGTGGAGTTTTATAGTTAGTGTGTAATGAACGCTCCAAAGTTGTCATTTTAGAACGCCTCTAATACCTGTTGATCTGAAAATTGGCTATGACCTTGACCACTGGTTTTATTCATCTGGTGAATGTTCTTATTGAAACATTTACTTTATTCTGAGTTTTCAGAGAACCATTTAGCTCAGAGTTACTTTTGCTAAGCCATCCTAGAAATATTCTTTACTGACTTTTAGATTTTGAAAAATTTTATCTGTTTAGGAAGGTGAACCTTCTGGAAAGAGAAAAGCAGAAGATGATGATAAAGCCAATAAAAAACATAAGAAGTACGTGATCAGTGATGAAGAGGAAGAAGAAGATGATTGAACTATGAAATGTGAAAACATTTTCTTGTACAGTTTATTATAAATATGTAAACATGAGTTATTTCGACTGAAATGAATTGATTTGCTTTTGTGTAATTTTAATTGTAATAAAAAAATTTAAGAGCAAGTCTCTGTGTTCAAGAATCAACTTGAATTCCTGCTGCTCTGCTTAACTCCCTCCCATCCCCTACAAAGACAGTCTCTCAGTTCTGGAGGCTGGAAAGCCGAAATAAAGATGTTGACAGAACCATGATCCCACTGAAGGCTCTTGTTAAGGATCCTTCTATGCCTCTGTCTTCACATGACCTTCTTTCTCATGTGACTGTTCTCTGAGTGTCTTCAGATTTCTTTCTGTTTATAAGAACACAACTCAGGATCTAGGGCCAATCCTAATCCAGTGTGACCTCATTTTAACTAATCACGTGTGCAAAAACCCTGTTTCCAAATAAGGTCGCAGTTTGAGGTTTTTGGGTAGACATGAATTTTGGGGGAGGGTCACTATTCAACCCATTATACATAATATAATGTAATTTTTAAAATATTGTACTAATATAAAATTAATACAGAAAATCCATGATGAACAAAATGTCAAAGTTTTAAATGAAGACCAGATTTAGAAGGTCTAGAAGTAGAAATGAGAGTTATACAATGGCAGAACTAAATTTTGCCTTTATTTAAAATTTTGTTTATTGTGAATTTTATTGCACTAATTTTGATTTTTTAAAAATAATGCACTGCAATATTATTTATCTTGATGACTGAGATTTTATCACCCCTTGAATTTGTGGGCAAGGTGAATGTGTCATTGTCACAACCTAGCGGTGGCCCTGCTTTCTAAGAACATGGCAGCTGGTTCCAAAGCTGAGCACCCCGACAAACAGTGCTAGCTGAAGGTTGTATTGCCTTATTTTTGTATGAGCTTATATGGCCTAGCATTGAAAGTCACACAACCTCACTTCCACACTTTGTTAGAAGTGAGTCACTAACATAATCCCATATTCAAAGGGAAAGGAATTTGGTTCCTCTTGATGGCAGGAATGGCAAAAAATTTGCACATTTAAAAAGTTTTAAATCCACCACACATAACTTGCTTTCACTATGGTGTTCCTCTACATACACTAATCTTGTCCTTACTAACAGCCTTTACCTTTCTTCCGGGTGTTGTAGTACAGTTTGGTAGTGGTGACTGGGGGAAGGTTAGGGGCCTACCCTGAAGCCTGGTTGTAGAGAAAGAAATGTGACATTGAAAGAGAAGACGGTCCTTAAGCCAGGCATGGTGTCACATGCCTCTTGTCCCAGCTACTTGGGAGGCTGAGGCGGAAGGATTGCTTGAGCCCAGGAGTTCCAGGCTTCAGTGAGCTATGATCGCACTATTGCACTCCAGTCTGGGCAACAGAGCAAGACCCTGTCTTTTAAAAAGAGAGAGAGAGAGAGAGAAGGTCCTGAATCATCATGATGTCACTCCCCTAACTCAAAAATCTTCAATACCCTTGCTAATTCCAGGCTTATCAAATGGAAACTCCTGTGCCTGGCCTTTAAGAGCTTCCATTCTGATTTCATCCTTTCCAAGGAAACAGGTTTTGTTGTTGTTGTTGTTGTTAATTTTACCAGTAGGCATTTGCGTGTTGACTATTAAGCACTTGTCTCATCTTAGAACCAACTCTTCTTCACCTGGCATTGCGATGCTGGAGCTTGCCAACTGCCTCCTGTTAGGGGGCGCTAGAGAAAGACCGGAAGCCTGGAGGACAGAGAAAGGATTGCTCCTTCCTGTTTGTTATAGAACTTTCTGGAGGCTTCCTGTGGATGTGCAGTTTCTGTAAGAGGGGTGGACAGCCAGCTTAATTTCCCCCTCGTGAGAGACATCAGGACCAGCTGGACAGCTGTCTTCCTCAGGTATGGGTCTCAGCTCCCAGGGGCCCCTCGTGCGAGTCTTCACATTTTCATAATCCACCTCTTCGTTCCCTAGCCCTGGGGGTGGAAGTTGTTGTCTGTGGACCGTTAGAGCTCCTCTTTTTACACTTTTAGTAACCTAGTCAACAACTTCAAACCTAGTTACAGCTTTTAAAAATGTTAAATTCTAATCTGTATGGACAACTGGTGTGCGTTCTGTTTCCTGACTGGAACCTGACTTGGTGGTCCAGAAAACAGATCCTTAAGGATGGAATCCAGGGATTGGTGTGGGTTTGAGTGCAGATCTGAGCTCCTTCCCTATGGGTACACGATACTGGTGACCCCCAGAGTTCGTTGGCATCGTGATGAATCAGATGCCTTTGGGTGACTGAGGGTTTACGTGGCTGATGCACTTGTCTATTAGGCAGGAATCAGGACCACAGTGTGCGATGGATGCTTCCAAGTGCCCTGGAGCAGCTACTGGAAGAAAATCACAAACTTAGATCCTGAAATGTTCAACTCAAGTCATGGTCAGGCAACCACCGAACTTTCATGACAGCCCTGAAAGATTCTCCTATCTTGTAGCCATGGGGCTGAGGTAGCTGAAAATCAGACACAACATTTAATTGTGGGGTTGCAGAATGACAACCCCAGTTGAATTCACAGCCTTTGTGAGTCTTTTCGTGTGAAAGTGAGTTAAGGCAGTGATTGGAAAAGAAGCTAGGAATGGGGATGTTAGGAACTGAAAGTTTCTGTTTCCCTAAAATGTGTATGTTGAAGCCTAACCCATCCATGCTCAGTGTGATGGTATTTGGAGGTGGGGCCTTTGGGAGATGATTAGGGTTACTTGAGTTTATGATGTGAGAGTGGGGTCCCCATGGTGGCATTAGTGTCCTTATGAGGAAGAGAGACCAGAAGTCACTCTCCCCATGTACACCAAGAAGAGAGCATATGAACACACAGCAAGATGGCGGCCACCTACAAGCCAAGAGGAGAGGCCTCAGAACAAAGCCTGCCTTGCTGACACCTTGATCTTGGACTTCCTAGACTTCAGAACTGTGATAAATAAGTTTCTGTTGGTTAAGCTACCCAGTCTGTGATACTGTGTTATGACAGCCTGACCAGACAAAAACAAGGATTATTTGTTTGGACTCTGATAAGGCTGAAAACCAATTTCCCAATCACCCTGAGCTTCCCTTACCTATTGGAAGCAGCTTGCCTCCCCATGTCTGAAGAAACTTGTGTTTTTTGGCTTGAAATGCTATAGTAATGTCATCTGGGGCCAGTTCTCATTCTTCTGAAGCTTCAGCCAACTGACCGCTGTGTGACTCGCCTTTTTACCAGTAGTCCCACAACTAGGATCTCATCGTGCTCCCACAAAGCAAGCACAAAGGCTGAAGAAGAAATATCTTATGCACCCTAAGAATTACAAAATTGACCAGGAGCAGTGGCTCATGCCTGTAATACCAGCACGTTGGGAGGTGGAGGCAAGAGGATTGCCCGAGCCCAGGCATCTGAGACCAGTCTGGGCAACTTGGCAAGGCCTTATCTCTATAATAAATCGAAAAATTTTTAAATGAATTTATACTAAATCTACAATAAATCAAACAATTAGCCGGGCATGGTATCGTGCCTCTAATTGGAAGACTGAGGCAGAAGGATCACCTGAGCTCAGCGGGTTGATGCTGGGGTAGCCATGAGCGTGCCACTGCACCCCAACCAATGTGGTGGAGTGAGACTCTGACTCAATAAATAAATAAATAAATAAATAAGCTGGGCTTGGTGGCACACGCCTGTAGTTCCAGCTACTTAGAAGGCTGAGGCAGAAGGATGGCCTGAGCTCAGTGGGTCAAGGCTGTAGTAGCTGTGAGCGTTGCCACTGTGACTACAAAAAGAAAATAATAATTTGCAGGAGGGGCTCACAGAATTCAGGGAGACATATTTACTGGTTTATTGTAAGGGATATTGCAAAGGATACAGATGATGAGACGCGTAGGGTGGGCTATGGGGGAAGGGATGTGGTGCTTCCATGCCCTCCCTGGGTGTGCTACCCTCCAGGCCTTCCACATGTTCAGCTATCCAGAAGCTCCCCAGTCCTGGTTCTCTTGGGTTTTTATCAAACTTCATGATGTCAGCATTCCTTCCCCATGCCCTCTGGGGAGGGTCTTAAGCCCATAAGAATAGAGGCAGTTAGTAGGAGAAGGTCAGAGAGAAAGCTTCTGTTTCTTGAGGCCTGCTCTTGAGGCCTAAAATGCCCCTAATTGATAACAAAAGGCTGACAAGGGCTATAGAAGTTATGAGCCAGGAACCATGGATGAAAACCAATATCTATATCATAACACCAGGGGGTGGAGGACACTCCCTTCACTAAGACACTGAGAAAGATATCAGTAATGGGAGGTATCCTTCAAGATTGTAGGCAGGCATGATATGATGGGAGATGCTGCCATTGAGATGGGCATGATAGGATTCCAGAACAGAGGCCCGGTGGCAGAGTTTAAATGCCAGAGCCAAGATGGGCACATTATTAAGAAGTGCAGCAGAAATGTAGCAGCGCAATAATCAGAATGTTTTGATTCATAGAAATTTTTGGTGGTAACATAGTGTCCCTAGGAATGAAATATTAATAGGTAGGCTACCAAAGGGCTGCTTGATCTGTATAATAGAAAAACTCTAGATCTGATGGCCAAAATTCTGATGTGAGTCACCGCCATGGAGAAGCACTCTCTCACCCAGTTTTCAGATATAAATATGTTCCTAGACCCAGAATTCCTTGATTTAAGGGGAGACTTGAGGGAGGAACCTGAAGCATGCTACATGTAGATATTATGAATCTTCCTGCAAGCCTTCACCAAAGGAGCTGCAGCCATTTACTAGAGTGGCTATGCACTGGAAAAAGGAAATACCAGAATTTGAGGGATTACCAGACACTAACTCAATTGAAGCCCATGCTTAGAACTGAATACTACTGTGGCCCACAGTAAAAGTGGGGCTGATGTCAGCTAATGGATGGCGTTTTAGCCCAAGTTCAACTCACAGTATGCCCAGCAGATCTGCAGACTCACCTTGTGGTTATTTCCCAGTTCTTAAATATATGATCGGCACAGATATATTTTGCCAACTGAGAGGTTCCCACATTGTCTCTCCGATTTGTGAAATAAGCACCATTGTGACCAAGTAGAAGCCTCTGGAACTTCTTGTCTCTCTGATCTGTGAAATAAGCACCATTAAGATCAAACAGGAACCCCTGGAACGTCTCCTTCTTACCAGGATAATAAACCAAAACTAACACTGCATGCTGGTTGGTGGGGGGCGGGGGAAGGATTGCAGAGATGAGTAACACCAGCGACCTGAAAGAAGCAGAGATGATGACATCCCCATGTGCTCACCAGTTTGACCTGACAGATGACTGATTGATCCTGGAAATGACAGGTCATCTTAGACCTAATCAGCTGATGACATAATGTATACTTTATTTCATTGCACGACGACCTTTTGCCAAGAAAAGCACAGATGCTGCCTGTTTTGAGTGAGGAGCAGAATAAGAATGTTTTGCATTAAGTTCAGGGCAAACTGCTCTTCCTCTTGGGCCTAGTAACCCGGCAGATCCAATGATGCTGGGTATGTCTGGCACATACCATCACTGTGTGAACCCTCTGGCCAGGATCAGTGAGAAGACTGACTGCAGCCTCTAGGGGTTTGGGACATATCCACATCCTCTTCTGAGAAACAACGACTGGCCTTGCTTCTGAACACCTAACCAAGTAACACAGGCTGAGCTTCTCACCACGAACTGGGTATTTTCAGTCCCCACAAGCCATAAGTAGGTGTGTGTCCGGCAGTCTATCACCAGTCTATCGTCTGGGCCCAATGAAGTCCAGAAGGCATGAGAGTGTTCCTTGTTAGGTGGCTCAGGCTCCCTTAATACAGACTCCTGCTGAATTGCCTCTTCTATCCCCTTCTCCAAAAGCAAGAAGCTTGACTCCAATTATCCTCCATATATTTACTCGTTTGTTCAGTCTCCCATATGCAAATAATAAAATGACTAAGGACGTTTGCTCAGCTCCGGGCCACACACAGTGGCCACGCAGGCCAAATTCTGATTTAATTTATAGCTCAAAAAGCTCTACTCATGTTGAGTATTAAAAAGATTGCAATACTCATACATAGTTCAAGAAAGAGGCAGCAATTTGGCAGATGTCTAAAGAGAACATCCAAGAAGCTCAAACGGAGTGAAATGATAGACTCCACACTCAGGTGTACTGTGCCAAATGACTTAACATTTAACACAAATGTGGATACATATGCACAAAACAGGCTTCTATGAACATTCTCCTTACAGTGCACATGCGTTCAGATTCATCCTGAGCAGCATTCTTGTCAGATGCTGTTAAGCATCATGTCTGTTTTGGTCCAAAATGTTGCTCCTTTGTTACTATGTATTTCAGCAGGAAGTCTTGGCAGCTGTTGGTTACCAGATTCTTTGTTAGGGAGTCACAGTCACAATTAAAGCTACTGTCCAATCTTTGTGACAACCTGGGGAATTCAAACAAGGGAAAAGAGCATAACCCCACTGCAGGAGATGTCTTTTCCTTAAACTTGATTAAAAGGTACAAATTATGTTCTGGTAAATTATACTTATTGACTTAAACACTTCAGTTGGGAAAATGGCCCTAAGCAAGGGCAGCTTCCCGTGTTCTTGTAACGTGTACGTTTTGGCCCTAGCCCTGGCTCCTGATTCCACAGGACACGTTTCTTTTGTAAACTTAGACTTACTCATAAATGCATCATCTTTTGTGTGTGTGTTGGAGTCTCACTCTGTCACCCAGGCTGGAGTGCAATGGTATAATCACGGCTACCGTAGCCTCAACCTGCTAGGCTCAGGCGATCCTTCTGCCTCAGCCCTCCAAGTAGCAGGAACTACAGGCATGCGCCACTATGCCCAGTTAAAAATTTTTTTTTTCATTTATTGTAGTGAACTTGCTCAGGTTTGAGTTCAGGCAATCCTATTGCCTTCAGCTCCCAAAGTGCTGGGATCACAGGTGCGAGCCACTGCACTTGGCCTGCATTATCTCTTAAAGCCAACAATTTAGGAAAGATTTATACCATTTTTACGGAATTTGTAAGCTTTTTGTAAACATTAGCAAAATTTCTCCAAAGAATATATCACAAGTCTGCCATGTGTTAAATTGATTTGTTAAAGGAAAGGACTACTTATTTATTGAGCATACCTAGCTATCAAAAGCTAGTAGGTCCACCTTGACCTGCAATTTTCTCTTTTGGAAGGTTTTTAACTACAAACTCTGTTTCTTTAGCAGAAATAAAACTATGTAAGTTGGTTGTCTATTTCTTCTTGCATGAATTTTGGTAGTTTGTGACCTTCAAAGAATTGGGTCATTTAGTCTAAGTTGTTGAATTTATGTGTGTGGAATCTGTTGTATTATTCCCTTAGTATTCTTCTAATGTCTGTGGACTCTGTGGTGATGTCCTTTCTTTTATTTCTTATATTTGTATTTTGTGTTTTCTTATTTCTTTAGTCTGGATAGAGGTTAATTAATGATAATATCAAGATGTTAAAGAATCAATTTGGTTTTATTGATTTTCTCTATTTTTTTAAGTTTAACTTATTGTTTTATTTTTGTTTCTTTATTATTCCCTTCATTCTGCTTGATTTGGGTTTCTTTTGCCCTTTTTTTGAGTCAGAGTCTCACTTTGTCACCCAGGCTGGAGTGCAGTGGCATGCTGCTCACAGTCACCGCAGCCTTGACCTGCTAGGCTCAGGCAATCCTTCTGCCTTAGCCCTCCAAGCAGCTGGAACTACAGGCATGCACCACCACGCCCAGCTAATTTTTTTGATTTATTGTAGAGATGAGGTCTCGTCAAGTTGCCCAGGCTGGTCTTGAACCTGTGGGTTCAGGCAATCCTCTCACCTTGGCCTCCCAAAGTGCTGGGACTATAGGTGTGAGCCACCGTGCCCGGCCTGGTTCCAAGTTTTAAAAATTGCTACCTGTTGTTTTATGGCATAGGATATGTATCAGATCCAGGATTTGATTTTGTCCTATTTACAAGCTGTTATGTTAGCCTGTTGCTATTTGGTGGATGTTGGCATGAGTGTACACATAACTAGGCACAAATGTTAAGCAGCTTATATTAATAGCCACAAGTAGCACTATTTTGACATTGTCAAAGTGAGCATTTAGAGGAACCACTAGAGAGACACGGAGAAGGCTCCAAGAGCCCTCAGTCTCTGGGCAATGACTATGTGTATAGACTCTGGAGTTAGGTCACTGCTTTGCCCTTTCATTTCCCGTGTGACTTTGGACAAGTTAACCAGTTTGTCAAGTTAATAACTTTTGACTTCGAATTCTTGGTCTGTCAAATGAAGACTAGACTACTTCACAGGACTATTTCATGTAGGCTGAGAAAACTTAGCAATGAAATTTAAGGAAAATTCTTTAGACCTTTTATTAACATTTAAATATATACCTTTATAAAGATGTAATACCTCATGCCTGTAATACTAGTGCTTTGGGTGAGCAAGTTTGGAGGATCACTTGAAGCTAGGAGTTCAAGACTAGTCTGGGCAACATTGCAAGATGCTGCCTCTACAAAAAGAAAAAACAAAACAAACAAAAAATTAGCCAGGTGTGGTGGTGTGCAGTGTAGTCCCAGTTACTTGGGAGGCCGAGGCAGGAGGATTGCTTAAGCCTAGGAGTTTGAGGCTGCAGTGAGTCATGATCATGCCAGTGCACTCCAGCCTGGGCATCAGAACAAAACTCTGTCTCTAAAGAAAAAGGAAACAAAATGATGAAGGAGGTAGAGGACTGATCATGGCACTAGGAATGTTGAAGGACCTAGGACCACATGAATATTCATAAACTGATAAAAGTCAAGTTAAAACAAATACTTATTTCGATCTGAAGGAGATCAAACCTTTCGAAACAGAAAAGCTTGTTACTGGTAGCTTGTTTGTTTGTTTGAGTTGAGGTCCTATTCTGACGCCCAGGCTGGAGTGCAGTGGCACGATCGTGGCTTGTGGCAAACTCAACCTCCTGGGCTCGGTGATCCTGCCACCTCAGCTTCCTGAGTAGCTCGAACTACAAGCACATGCCACCATGCCCAGCTAATTTATTTTCTTTTATTTTTTATTTTTTGTAGAGATGAGGTCTCGCTTTCCTGCCCAGTGTTGGGTGGTTTTTTTATTGAGTGAATAATGAGTGTCTCTGGTCTTTAACGCCAGTTGATGGCTCTCTCCCTGACAGCTTCTTGCTTGGGTCACTGACACAGTTCTTTAGAGTGAACTGGTTTCTAGGATCTTTCTGCCTCTACCTCACTGACGTTGTGGCCTGAAAGAATGGGTCTGTAGGATCTGTGATTTTGAAGCCTATGCTTCCAAGTGGAGGACAGACTTGGGTAGAAAGCTCAAGCCTCAACTCTTAGTGACCATAGATGGGGGAGAGGCTGTTTGGAATCCTGAGAAATAAAGAGAAGTGGGAGAACAGAGATGCAGAGAAAGAAGGGAGAAAGTGCCTGCCAGGTAACTGTATTAGTCATCTGTCACTGTGTAACAAATCACCATAAACTCAACAACTTAAAACAACACACGTTTAACACATCACACAGATTCTGAGGGTAGGGAATTTAGGGATGACTTAACTGAGTGGCTCTAGCTCAGGGTCTCTCCCAAGCTGCAGTCACGGTGTTGGCTGACACTACAGTATCTAAAGGCTTGCCTGGGAAGGACCTGTTTACAAGATGGCCCACATGGTTCTTAGCCAAGGCCTCCGATCCTCACCATGTGGGCCTCTCCATAGGCAGTTTGAGTGTGACCTTTCAGCATGGCAGACAGCTTCCCCAAAAGTAAGTGACCCAAGAGAGAAAGAGCAGAGCAGAAAAGCCACACTCTCATAACCTCGCCTTGGAATTGAGGTTGTATTCCACTGATGACATAGACCAACCATGACACACTGTTGAAGGGGACACTGGAATCATCTTGAAAGCTGGCTATCATAGCGACTTTGCCTTTCACAAACAACTTTGCCTCCTTCTTTCTTCAAATACAATAGTCAGGCTTCCGAGAACCAGGATCAGGGAGCCAATTTGAGGCTGGCTCAATGGAGATTTGGTTTACGAATCTTGGGAATATGTTGAAGTAGTGGGTCAAGAACTAACTTGTGTGAAGGATTTTAACTAGAGAAATTAACTGTGCATTTCCCCACAACACCGAAGATTGCGGTGGGACCATGGATCTGTTCGGAGATATAGATGACATTTCTTCAGAGAGTGACAAGGACAATCAGCCACCTATTCCAGGGCAGCGTGTCGTAAGTAACCTCAACTGATCCTATTATTCAAGCTAAAAAAATATTTCAGAGGCTAATAGGTCTGAGTCGCTCATATTCATGGCTAACCAAACATCTGATGATGGGTGACTGTCTTAGCTGTATTGGGAATTTCTGGGTTTTCTTTACATGGCTGCAGAGCTGCCCCTTTAACTATGTAAGAAGGCGCAGAATGAACTGCTCAGAATGTGGTTGATGCCAAACTTTAGGGGTTACATGGTGAGGACTCATACTGTGAAAACCTATGATTTAAAGGTTTTCCTTATTCATACCTGTGCCAAGAAGTATGCGCTATGTTGATATTCTTCTCTGATTTTAAGAGATGTTTAGTATTGGTAGGTTGAAGAATTTCACCCGTCTGGTTCTGAATATACTATGCAAAAGTATATATGTCAACAAAACAGATACTTTTTCTAGTAATTCAGGCTGACAGATCTTGTTTCCCATGGGTTAGTATAGAAGTAGAAATTCCCAGTGTCAACTCTGATTTAGGAAATGAACTGTATTTTGTTAACAGTGTCTATGGGTATTAGCGTGGGGCGAGGTTTCAAGTCAGGCTTGGAAAGGTTGCTGATGGTTTTATCCTTAAAGTGGTGTTTCCATTTACTTCCTATCACACCTGCTTCTATCTTAGTGCAGGAAGAGTAAAAGCCAGAACATTGCTAATGTCACTTCAAGCTCTCACATTCTGATTCCTTTCTCAGGATGAACATGGAGTGCCTCAGGACCAGAAGGAGGAAAAGCCAATTTCTGAAACCAAAATAGAAGTAGAAATTCCCAGTGTCAACTCTGATTTAGGAAATGAATTGTATTTTGTTAAATTACCCAGGTTTCTCAGCATAGAACCCAAGTAAGAGGACTGATTAAATTTTTCAAGATATTGAATAAATAAAAATATGTAGAAACATAACTATATTTTCTTATTTATCATGAGTTTTTTAAAAAGTCTCTGAGACATCAATATCTTGAATTGACTAATCACAAAAATGAGATATTTCTCACCTAACTTGGAAAAAACACAA
The DNA here is from genome assembly GCA_963574415.1 of Tarsius wallacei. Lineage (NCBI taxonomy): Eukaryota > Metazoa > Chordata > Mammalia > Primates > Tarsiidae > Tarsius > Tarsius wallacei. The sequence continues at coordinate 1,949 of CAUYQG010060463.1, read as the reverse complement.
ATTTAGGAAGTGCTGTGTTAGAAAAATGAGGGCTGGTCATGGTGGCTCATGTTTGTAATCCCAGCAATTTGGGAGGTCAAGGTTGGAGGGCCATTTGCAGCCAGGAGTTCAAGACTAACCTAGGCAAACAGCGAGACCCCCTAACCCCGCAAAAAAATTTTTGTTAAACTAGCCAGGTGTGGTGAAGTTGTGTACAGCACATGCTTGCAGTCCCAGCAACGTGGGAGGCTAAGGCAGGAGGATTGCTTAAGTCTAGGAGTTGGAAGCTACAGTGAGTTATGATCATGCCACTGTACTTTAGTCTGAGTGACAGAGACCCGTCTCTTGAAAAAAAAAAAAAGATAAATTACTGATGAGAAAGAACTTTAATGCTAATAATTTTTCTAGCATTTTGGTACTTTCTTATAAATAAAGAAGTCACAATTGATGAAGGTGTTTTTCAGTAGTGTAAAACTAAAAAATTAGAAAATAATAGTGAAAAAGTTTGCTAGGAAATCACAAATGTTCTATGAGAAAATCACTGTGAATCTAGAAAACAACAAAACAGTGTCTATGGGTATTAGGCACTAAGGCAAGCTCTTGTGCAATTAAACACAACATGTTTTCTTTAAAAAGATGGAAAAATAGGCCATGTATTGCCTACACTTCAGACGACATATTTCATCAAAGAAGATTTTGAATTATTAATTACATTTGGATTTTATTTCAGGCAATATGTTTTAGAAAGAAATTCCAATAAATAATTTGCATACTACCTTGTAGGTTTATGTGAAGTTATTTGTCTACTGTGATTTTTAGAAATATATTAGCTGGGCTCAGTGGCTCATGCCTGTAATCCCAGCACTTTGGGAGGCAGAGGCGAGAGGATTACCTGAGCTCAAGTGATCCTGAGCAATATGGTAAGACCTTGTCTCTACAATAGATCAAAAAATCAGCCGGGCATGGTGGCACATGCCTGTTGTTCTAGCTACTTGGAAGGCTGAGGCAGAAGGATCACCTGAGCCTAGCAGGTCAAAGCTTCAGTGGCAGTGAGTGTGCCACTGCACTCCAGCCTGGGTGACAGAGTGAGACTCCAAGTCAACAACAAAAAAACTATTAATGCATGTTGTACAGATAATTAACTTATGTATTATTTACATTCATTATTAATATGGCTAATATGACATTAAAAAACAATTTTTAGACCTTTTAATCCTCAGCTTTATGAAGATGAATTTGAAGATGAGAAAGTGCTTGATGAAGAAGATAGAATCAGGTTAAAATTAAAGGTACTATCTCATGCTTTATTCTTTTCTTTCTTTGAAGTTTTTCTTTTCCTTTTTCAAAAATTTTAATTTATTTATTTTAAAGATGTGGGGTACAATTCAGGATTGGTACTTGAACCCCTGGGCTCAGGCAATCCAGGATTAGGTAAATAAGTGTAAAGTAAAGTAAAGTAAAACACGAGGGTGATAACTTGAGACCCTATGAAAACAATCTTTTATGCCTTCTGTTTGATCAACAAGTAGTTCCTTAGACCTAGGAATTAAACATCTTTTCAAAATATCTTTAGAGGAGAAAGTGTATGCCCTTTTTTTACCCCTGTAGAATTGTCACTTTCCTAACTTTTATTTTTTGCAGTTGCAGTTTTTTAACACAAGATAAAAATTCTTGAAAACTGTTAGCTGCTTCTACCCGGGCGTGGTGCCTCACGCCTGTAATCCCAGCACTTTGGGAGGCGGAGGCAAGAGGATTGCCTGAGCCCAGGGGTTCAAGACCAACCTGGGTAACTTGGCGAGACCTTGTCTCTACAACAAATCAAAAAGTTAAGCCGGGCTCGGTGGCTCAGCCTGTAATCCCGTGCCTTGGGAGGCTGAGGTGAGTGGATTGCCTGAGCCCGCGGGTTCGAGACCCGCCCGGGCAACTTGGCGAGACCTCATCTCTACAATAAATCGAAAAAAAAAAATTAG